>KN726233.1:4766-32380 GCA_000816745.1 Ancylostoma duodenale
GCCAAGTGATCAGGTGGTCCGGACACGTGATCCGTCTTAACGACCACCGTTGGACAAGAGCCGTCAGCGACTGGACTCCGCGGGACGTTAGGCGCACGACAGGAAGACCACCGACCCGATGGTCAGACTTCTTCACGAAGTCCTTCAAGGAAAGATATAATGCTCTTCGTGTCCCTCGAACGGACAGAATCCACTGGACAACTCTGGCTCGCGAGAGGGACAAATGGAAGGATTGCTGGCGCCCGCTCGGTACATCCGAAGATCAACGGGAGTCAAGGTGATCAAGGTGATCGAGTCTGATTATGTAATCCGTTCGAACCTTGCCAGTCTTTCCGCTCTCTGACCCACCTCCCCTCTCTTCTTTCTGTCACCAACAACCAGGGATGAGCTCCTTCTCTGTCATCAGTAGCAATTTTTTTAATCAAAAGATCATGCCGTATAGGTTTGCATCGTTGTATCGGTTGTCAGAGTCACCATTGTCGTCTTGCAATACGCTAGATCTGGTTATCTGACTATTGTGAAGCAATAGATGATATGCTAGTATTATAATTGTTATGGTCTGACGAAGGCATTAGTTGCCGAAATCTTGCCGGAAATAGACGCATCTGCTAAGAGCGTAAACAAACCCAAATAAGAACTAGATACGAATGAGGCTCAAGGACAGAAGTATACTCAAAGGCAGTACCCACGGAAAATTTCGTCTCGAACATATTCATAGTTAAAAAAAGCATCGAACTTTTTTTTTGAGCGCGCAAAACATCGATTAACAGCTGATCGATTTGTCAGACCATCGCCTTCTCAAGAGAATTTCCTTGTTATGCCTCCAAAATTATACAGATTTCCCTCATCTTTTCAATTTTTTTGTTTCTGCTAACCGCTTTCCTTTTTTCATTAGAATTCTACAGTAATTGTAGCTACTTTACTATTGTTAGAGCTAGTTTATAAAGAGTTTTTGATTCTCTCTCATTTCTTCCTTGTTAGGAAATTCCATGATCTTTGGATCTTCAAATGACTTCATTGTTAAGTGGTACTAATTTTCCAATGGTCAATTGTTTTACTACGGTGTGGGTATGCTGTAATTCAGAAGAAATAAGTGATTTCGCGAGGATCCGTCTGGTAAAAAAAGACGGCCTTATCGATCTTTTGCCATCGGTCCTCATTCCATGGCTCGCTCAACTCGACCACTCCTGTTGAACTGAACCAGATGATGACGTTAAAAAACAAGTAATTTTAAGACTAGGAGAAAATTTTGCCTCTGAGGAAGTGTTGAGCTCTCCGGATACCTCCAAAATATGCAAAGATCCTACTGTAAAAAATTTTTGTGGGTGCTGCCTTTGAATAATGTTGTGGTTTTTTATATAGCAATTTCCATCAAATGCTTTTAATGTAGCACGGTTCATAAAATAACATCACGGCCGCAGAACTCGAAATATTTCATGAGATTTACGTCTGCGCCGGGAGTGATGTCAATCCCGGTGCGCTACTGCGGGCACGTGCTAAAATAGACGGGTCCGAGCTCCTTCTCCTCGTGAATGCATCGCCAAATGTTTCAAGAATATTCGTTATTCGTTGTTTTTGTTTTTTTTTCTTCAAATAAATTTTCCAAAGAATTCAAATCTAGAAGTGATCCCCTCGCCCTCCCCCGAGCTTCTGCATGTGTCTGCCGCTGCCGTTCAGTACTGTTTTAGCCCACGGCCGTGCTATGATTTTCAGATGCGAACTGTTCGTTCGCTGTAGTCGCGTTACTGCAAGTTATCTCATTTTCTACTGCACACTCTGTCAGCACTTGCCTACTCCTACTACTGCAAAACATCGCAAGCGTTACGTTTGGTTCTTGCCGAAGTCTAACGTCGGTACATGGCGATGTTTCTTTGCATTTTATTTCATATTAGACGGTATCCCCGGTTTTGCTCGGGTGTTTTATTTCTCCCGCTCATTTAACGATGATGATGATAATGTTTAACAGTACTTAACTGTTGAACTCAGTAAATTCTTTCAAGTGATCATCATTTTGGTGATCAGCCTAAAAGACCCCTTACACTCATTCTTGCCAAAAAGTAGGTGGAGTTGTTCGGTTGGTAAATTCTTCTGAAGTGCTTGCCATATTCACGGTCAGTGTGTTGGAGAACATAAGTGGACATGTTCTTACCCGTCACCCAGGAAAAGCAGAATAGTTAAAGTCAATAACTCGATGTTTTCATCCAATGTGGTTGTCATACTCGTGTCCAGCGTATTTAAAAAACCACACTAAGAACCCCCTTACAGTCCCCAGGCCAAAATGAAAAGTCGATAAAATTGATAAGTCAATGTTTTCGTGCAAAATGTTTGTCATATTCGTATTATATAGGGACCCTAGTAAACGTCTCCTCACCGACATCTGGGCAAAAACAGCGGAAACCAATAGACTTGATATGATCGACAAACCAATCGATATCCTTCTGCGAAAAGTACCCTAAAACCTCCGTCGTCCCTAAAGCAGTGTTCGTGCAAAGTTTGGTCCTGATAGGTTAATCCTATGCGATTTCTATTCGGAACATACACACAGACATACGTACACACATACGTACAAATTTTCACTTTTATATATTCAGATTACCAGAGGAGATTAATGGAGCTGAATGTTTTTTAGCGCTAGACCGAGTATACAGTGCGTATCATAAATATACGAGCACCCCAAAAATGACGGTATCTGCTCTCCCCCACATTCTTGAAAAAAGCCACTGCTACCAGTTAATTCGCGTGCCTGAAAACCTTGCGGTACTCCATTTTACTTTGGAAAATGGAAGAATTAGGTGTAGTCCGTGTTTGGTCCCACCGCTGAATGTATCACAGTTATACGGGCACCCCCAGTAAAAAAAGAATAAAAACATTCACTCATCCAGGAACTCCTGTCTCAAATTTGCAACAAGTAGCGACAAGTGTTTCTCAGTTGGACTTACATTCCCATCAGGATCGGATCGTTCTAAGGCGGAGCAGGAGCAGGTAAGTACAGTTTACTGTGAGGGACTCTATAGCCGTAGGATCGCCGAGGAAGTTTGCGGGGATTCGAGTACCATTCCTCTGACCATTTCTCTGACTAGAACTAGTTCAACTTGAACGGCTCGAGTAAAAACGCCTACTTCTGGAGGGTTCTTCAGCAAACAGAACTTCGGAGATGGCACAGTCTTTGTGTTGGGCGACTTCTATCAGGAAGGAGTGATTGACATCGCTTTCGCTTCAACTGGAATAAACTCATCCGGCTACCAGCGAATGATCAGCGTCCAATTTTTGCTTCTTCTGTACCAGAGCAGTGGAGCCGTATTCATTTTCCAGTAGGATGATGCAAGCCATCCACATCGATTAAGTCGATCGATTAAGGCAGGTTCACAACGTGATCGTTATGGCTTCTCTATTCGCCGTATCGCTTATTCCCTCTGTAGAGGTCAGAATCTTGCATGGAGGTGCCGATCGTGCTCGAATCCCGGCGAACTTTCTCGGCGATCCTACGGCTGTGAAGGCCCTCATTCTGGATTGTTCTTACTTGCTCCTGTTCCGCCGCCTCAGAACGACCCGATCCTGATGGGAACGTGAGTCCAATTGAGGAACACTTGCCGCTACTTGTTGCAAATTGGAGACAGGAATTCCGGGATGACTGACTAATTTTATTCACTTTTACTGAGGGTTCCGATATAATTACGATACGCTGCAGGATGAGACCAAACACAAACTATTCTTACCTTTTCCATTTTTCAAAGCGAATTACAGTGGAATAGGTTTTCGGACACGCCGAATCATTTGCTAGCAACTGCTTCTGTCAGAAATGTTCCAAAGGGAGATACTGTCATTTTTGGGGTGCCCGTATATTTGTATACGCACTGTAGTGAGCCTCATACTGCCAAAATCTCACTTTCACAAACATCTACAGTGAAAATTTCCTCACTAGAGGAGAAAAATCTTTGAGCATTGATGAGGAACGAAAATTCGCTCTGCGAAGAAGGAAATTTTGAGGAAACTCAACAATTTCGAATTCCATAAAGTTAAAAAAAGTTACCTAGAAACTCAAAGAAGCTCATTCCATGACATGAATTTTTAGTGGTGCCATGAAGGAAAATGTCAACCGTGGCCATCAGGCCCCCCTCCTGCGATAGTTCACGGAGGATGGTCAAGGTGGAGCAACGACGACAGATGTCCTATTCAACAGTGTCACGTTACCGGCAGTATTGCCGTAAAACCTCAACATCGTGACTGTGTAAATCCTGCGTAAGTGATCTTGTCAATATAGTATTCCATTTCAAATATTCGAGTAAGAGTACGAGCGGTTATTCAAAAAATTATAAGTCGCACATTTGAAATTCTGTAAAAAAAAAACTTGCTTGACTGTTTTGTGCTGGTTGAATAACACATTTTCGCTTCCTCTTAAACTGGGATTTCATTGTATTCAAGAAGTTGACGAAAAGAATCAAAATTGTATTTTTTCCAGTGGAAAGGCGAGAAGGCCGAGTGGTCTTAGGCGGTACACCAAGTCTCTTCGGAGACCCGGGTTCGAATCCTGCTATCGCCTCCCGTATTCGGGCGACAGGGCGTCATGGCAGGCTGTCACAGTGCGTCTCAAAAAAAAAGCACGAAGAAACACGCCTTAGTTGGTACGACCATAGAAGCGGCCGAAGCAACGGTGGCTAGACACACTGCATGCCGATCTGAAGCATGGAGTGCACACCCAAACCAGGCACATGATAGGGCGGAATGGCATCAGAATACAGGAATTTATCCCAATTAGATCTCAAGGGAATTTCAGAATTTCAGAAGCCGTGGAGAAAGTGAGTGAGTGATAAAAGATGTCGAGGGACGACGTAATGCACTTACACAGTGTTGTGATACACGCAGTATGCGTGTTCTCACCCACTTCAAATCTTCCCTTTCTTCATGACTCCCCTCTTCTTTCACTCCAACGTTGTCTGAGACCAAGAATCCAGTGAAAGCGGCAGCGAATTCCTCCCTGCGACCAAATAGGCCCACACTGCTTGCGTCGTTGCGTAGCGACGCGGTCAAAACTCAGAGAGGCTTTTACATGGCGCCGTGGCGGTTGGGTCTCGTTGGAAAAGAAGCAGACCAATGATGCCCCCGCTGGACATACAGGCGTCACGCTGCTTCTGCTGTCAGCTACGCAGACTCACGGAGAAGGGTGTGTCTATTGCGTTTTTCGACCGCTCCAGCTCACTAGCAACGATGAATTAACGCTATGGGCCATTCGAAGGGTTCGTTGTACGAGAAAATGGCTCGGAAGTTTTAATGAAAGAAGGGAAAGGAGTAATTCATTTTTGAGTCAGGACCAAATACGCTGAAATCGACTCCATAAAATCTTTTGAAATTTTCTGCTGTGGGCTTGCTTGGCATGCTGAACACCAAAATCGATTCTGTTACTGCGAAAAAATGACATAATTGCAAATAACAACAACAAGAGTTGATCTCGAGTTCGTGAGTCTGCATAGCTGCCAGCAAAAGCTGCGCACCACATTCTTATTCACAGGACATCATTGGCCACACCCCTGAGACCCAAACGCCCGGTCGCCTTTTACACTTGCCGCCGCGGCAGCGACGTCACAACGGCAAAGTGGGGTGCGGAGCCCGCGGGCGACGGCGGGTGCAAATGTAAGTGTGCCAGCTCCTGTCGATCCATTCCGCAGCGACGCCGCGACGATGACGTCCTATGTCTAACTGTGGGCGACTGTCGCCGTGGCGAAAATCTGAAGGCTTCTCAGCTCAGACACTTGATGCGAGCGGCCTCCCGACCAGTGGATGCCTACCGGCCAAGCCGCTGCTAATCAGCCACCGGCGTCCAGCCCATCACTGCGTACCGGCCGGGCTACAACCCATCACTGGCCGGCCGCTCTACCACACCTGCTACCTGCTGAGAGATAGCTCATGGCCGGCCGGCCAGGTCCGGCATGAGAACCTTCCGGCCGGCCCGGACAACCATGATAGCATTCCGGCCAGCTCGGTCGGAAGGGTTGGTTGGTGATAGTAGGGAAGTGATGAAAGATGAAGACACCAGCCGAGTTGATGATATCAGAGGCACGGATGGCCGAGTGGATAAAGCAGTGGTCTCTCAATCATTCATAAAGCATGGACAGGTTGGTTCGAATCCTATCGATAATAGAAAAGATGCCAGTAATGCGAGAACATGCATGAACCTTGCAAATAGGCACTTCTATTTCTGATTAAAATCAACAGATTTCCGTTGCCTTTACACTCCAAAGGATCACTATGGAGCCATAGTGGCGGCGAACGCAGTGCACAACCAAAGGGCGAGCTGCCAAAGATTGTCACACTGTCGGCGATCAATTGATGGGTAGTCGTGGGCAAGGCTGCCCTGAGCACTCGAACTGGAGCAGCAATGCCTGTACCCACTCGATCTGAAGCAGTTTCGTCCTAGTGGAGGCCCATCACCGGCCGGCCAACCCTACCATTGCTGGCCGGGCTCCGACCCGGTGATTCCCTGGCCGGTAATGGTTGAGCGAACCGTCCGCACCAAGTTTCTGAGAGGGAAACATTTTATCGCAAAAGTATTGTAAATGTCCTGCAATAGGCTACACGTATTCACGTTTCTCTGGAAGTCGTGAATTCCGCTGTCTGTGGCAACATTCCGTGCTAGCAGTAAACTCAATTATTTTCTCAAGAACGCTTAGCTTCAACTTGGTTTTTCTACACAGCGTCCGAAAACCTCATCATAGAAAAGGACGATACTCTCAAAACAATTTTGTAATATCATGACTTATAATAAAGGGCTTAGTCTGCCACGTGTGTGTGGGTGTGTGTGGAACGAAATTCCCTGATTGGTCAGCGATGTTGATTGCGAGGTCAGCATGATGATAGAGACGGGTTAGTGAGGTTCAAAGAATGAAGAGGAGCTGTAACGGGTGGGAAGTGGAGAGCGACGGGTCTACCGCGATTTGGAAGGTGCGCCGGCCTCAGCATTATGATAGGGATGCGCCGACGTCCAAATGTTGGGAAACGCCTCGAGACGGGTCCAACGCCGTGATAATGGTGCGCCGGCATTTAAAAGTGGAGTAGACTGGTCAACGGCTGTGATAAGGCTAGCCGACTCCCAAAGTTGGGGGAGACGGGTCCAAACTCGTGATGAGGGTGCGCCAGCGTCCAAAGGTGGGGAAACGCTGGAGTCGGGTCCAACGGTGTGATAAGGGTGCGCTGGCTTCCAAAATTAGAGAAACGCCTGGATACGGGTCCAACGGTGTGATAAGGGTGACCGGCGCCGGAAAGTGGGGAAACGTAACGAGACGGGTGTAATGCCGTGGCGGGATTCTCTGGCGTCAAAAAGCGGGAGAACGCCTCAAGTCGGGTCCATTTTTGGATGAGTCGTGTTCCGCCACCGGCTTCGTATTCCTCTCCGACATATATCTTTTACGATTCAGACACATATTATTCACTATTTCCACATTCCCCCTCCTCATACCATCCATTCATGTCTGAACCGACTCCCCTTCATTCTGTTTTTATACACTGGCAGATCCTTATCATTTGAATCAACATGACTATCAATTAAACATAAATCATTTCAAGGGACCATTCTCACTGTAGGGGTATCACTTGCGGATTCGGAGGATTCTTAGGAGAATGTTGGCGCAGCTAGGGAGTACATAGGTTAGTGTCCCCTAGAAGGTTCACACGACTTTTACTGTGAAGTATGCGAGCGGAGCGAGCACATCAATAGAAGTCTTGAAGTCCGGCGTTAGCCGGATGGCCAGACTGGTAAAAAATAAGCGGAAAAAATTCGAAGGCTTTTTTTTTCAGAAAACGTCGCAGCCTATTAGACTGACTAGCGCCCCTATGGGTCGCTAGAAAGTGGAGTGGGGCAGCCACTTGAGGTATCTGAAAATGCTTGGCGCCTATAAAATCCTCACGAAATTAAAATATAAGTGAAAATAGTGATTAATTGAGCTTGGATACGGAATCCTCCTTATGAGTTGCGTGTGTTCTACCAGTCCGGCCGCCTGACCAACTCCGGACTTCTTGTATTTGATGCTAGCCTTGCTCGAGGTTTCTTCATCTCACATGAGCATGTGAAGCTACTTTCCGATGCAATAATGCATCTCCCGTTTGTTGTCACTGCACTTCTTAAATGCCTATGGACCTTTCATGGTTAGTCACTCTCAGCTCTGCGCGAGGATATCGTTCAGATGAATCTAGTAGCTGTGAACTATTTGCTGTAGCCAACACAGTGTAAATAAGGACTCGGAATGATTTAAGTTCAGATTTTTCGGGATACTCCAATAGATAATGGCCTGATATCTGAGAGGAGATAGAGGAGGTTGCTGGGAAAAAATTTGACTGTGCAGATCCAGCAGGCCCATCCTCAACGGGTGGACCTGAATGCTGGCGTTCCTAACACCTGGGCCACAGTTGACTCGTACTCCATTCACGAAACCCGTATCCTCGCGTCCCCCTCCCCCTTCAAGCCACAGCACGCCTATATGCCATGGGAGGTGGACATCTTGAACAACAGTGCCCTTACATCCTCCAGAATATAGGGCATGGCTAGGTCACTGCCCCAAATTCATGTGTTGTTGCCCCACTTTCGTTGGCTTCTCCGCTAATTACAGTGGGGCAGCTAAGAGGTCACCGGCACAGCCAGGGTTCGCTTCACTGCAAGAATCTTGTTGAGATCTGACTAACAAGTGCAAAGATTGTGCTCTATATTTGATTTGCGCAACAAGAAAGTTACCGTTTTCCTGCTTTCAAATATAGAAGAATACGTATACTTTGTCGTTGAGTACAACCCAGATCCTGAAACTGGGGAAAAATATGGTTGCGATATTTCTCTATTTCTCTATCTTCTTCTTGCTTTATTGTGGAAAAGATGCAGATGGGCTAAGTGCGATATCAAGACCTAACCTACACTACATTGTTTTCTTCTACCAAAACGAACAAAGGAAGACTCTAAGCTTCAACCGGTCATGTAATCTCATTTTTTTTCCGAAAGATTTTAATGTCTTTTAGAATATCTCGGTGTTTAGTAGGGTTGGAAATGTAGAGCGCATAAGAAGGTCGCCACTCACAATCAAAACTAGAGATAGATTCTTGATTTAAAATATAAACTGTCTGTTCTCGAAAAACTTCATTTTGTCATACAAACGAACGGAACTAAACAAAGCAATGAGAAGAATAGAAAGAAATCAATTAGAACCGATTCTGAACTTCATATTTGCCATTCGGAAGTATTGCATTCATTATTAATTTTGGAAAGCAACAGTAGTAGCTCACTACCTTCAAATAGTCTTGGTTATATTCGATAGCGAAATGAACATATACCAGTAATACTATACTGAACAATCCTTGCTCTTGTTAGTGAGATCTCGACAAGATTCCTGTAGTGAAGCTAACCCTGGCTGTGCCGGTGACCTCTTAGCTGCCCCACCGTAATTAGCGGAGTAGCCAACGAAAGTAGGGCAACGACGCATGAATCTGGGGCAGCGGCCCGACCATACCCTGAATTCTGGAGAATGTAGGGCACTGGTGTTCAAGATGTCACGCACCCTATGCCATGGGTAGACCCGTAACCTGGCGTTCCTAACAATTGGGCCACTGCGGGCCCCTACTCCATCGGTATAACCGTATCCTGACATTCCCGCACTCTTAGGTTGCAGCAGACCCATCATCCATCGGTTAACCCGTATTCTGGCGTTCCTCACACCTGGGCCACATCAAACCTCTCCTAAATCTGCGAACCCGTATTTAGAGTTCCCTCAACTTTTAAGCCACGTCAGACCCATGTATCATGGGGAACCCGTACCCTGGAGTTCCCTTAACGTTTAGGCCACAGAAGACCCATTTGCCATCGGGGGCTCGTATCCTGGCGTTCCCACACTTTTAGGCTGCAGCAGACCTAGCGTCCATCGGTGAACCCATGTTCTGGAGTTCCTAATGCATTCCGTGCAAAACACTAAAATGCTCGATGGGGGTGATCGTTTACATTGGATATGCTCGATTTCTCTACGGTTATTTCACCAAAATGATTAGCAAGAAACTCGAATGCTGGGGATTTCCCCTAGTGCCGACTTTCCAGGTCTGGTGCTGTCATACACCACCTATTTTTTAAGTTTCTTGTTCATTTTATAAACTGTAATTCAGGAGTTGTGGATACGGGCTAGAGAACGAGTTGTTCCAAGCAACGCAATTTTTCGTAGAGATGGGGCTGAGAAGCTGCTCTATCCTCGGCAGCATTAGTATTGGGTTGGGCAATGATTTCGTGCGGTGGTTCTCCATGGGCATCAAAATCACAGTTTTTCGTAATCGACATCAATCACAGTGAGTAGTTTATATGGCTCCTTTCCTCCTCTGCAAATGCTGCCAAAGATGGAGCAGCAGTTCAGTTCCACCTTTGTGAAAAACCACATTGTTCGAGACGACTCAAATTGTGGTCCTCTACCTCAACTTTGGAATGGAACTCTATGAAATGCTTACTAAGATGGGTAAAATAGGCTGTTAGAGAATCCAGAATCCCGTATGGTGAACAAGAGTTGAATTACGTTTCATCCGGCATCCCGACTATCGTTTTAACGAGCTTTGTTAAAAAGAGTCGCGCCTTCTCAGTGGATGGGGTCACCTCGAACTGACCTCTTGTATGCTATTTCGCAAAGTGGATCAGTTGAACTTAGGTGTTGCTGGAATTTAACATCCACGGTGTTTCTTCTTTACATCTAGAGCAGAACCCAGCGGATAATCGTTTCCCTGTCCTTCAAACTGCATGTTCATAGCAAGGGACATCATTCAGGCTAAAATTGACCTCTCTCAGGTGAACACGTGCTACTACGTTATCATTTCAGCAGTAAGGATTTCTCTTCAGACCTTGTTAATATTCCTTGTTTTTTTTAAACTCTATACATTTGCTCCACGAATGAAGTCGTACAGTTAGAGGTGTCGGGGATGTCCGTTCTTTTCAAATTGCAGGGTTGCGTTCCATGCGATGGAAAACGAGGTAAAACAGGTATTGAAGAAATCGGTTATAACATTCGTAAAGAGTAAAACAAGTGCTACAAAATGATCTACGACACTAGGTCGAATGATGTTCAAAACTCAGCAAAGGACCAAGTGAAAAAAAACCGCACGAACTTATTGCCCAACCCATTGAAAGAGGGAGGCAGCTTTGCAACCCATTAAGTGTGATTGACATTGTTCATAAAATGTACTGGTTTCTATGCCCATGAAAAACGCTCCAAATGCTAACCTGTGAAGACAGCAGATCGCTGATATGGAGCATATTGAAAAAGATTGTGAAATCTTGAGATCATTTTTTGTTGTAGAGGCATGCAATCTTTACTGGAATGTTGAAAGTCTTAGTCTCAGTATTTTTAGCTATAAGCCGGTTAACCTAGGAAACTGTAGTTGTTTGAGGGCACAGTTTTCTCTATAGCCGTCGGTTCCGGTGCAATTACTACGGCTCCTTATTGTAGAGAACTTACAAGCATGTGGAAGAACCATCCATTCGGCTTGGTAAGATTTCTTGCAAGCATTTCAGCTGAATGAATGATTTCTCTTTGCTAGGACATTGCTCTTGCGCTTTGTCGCTTCTCGAGCAGTTTTGGTGTTGTGAATAGCTTTTGTATCACCACTAACTCGTCGAAGCGGTGATACCAAGATTGGCATTTTATGTAGGCCCGCCTCTTTATTACCGTTATCATCCAAGCATCATTTTCACATCCACTTTGTGCCTTTGCTGCTGGCGCTTCCGTTCTTTTCTCTTGTGATATGTTTCCCGTTCTATTTGCTTGCTATTGCCAAGATCGCGACATCTCATCCACCGATCACTTTTTGAAAAAATTGCTGCAAATTCTGGTGTCCAATACAAATCTCATCTTTAGTCCTGCTTCCGCTTAACAGCGCTTTTGCGGGCCAACGAGAGCAAAATTTTATGTGAAGGAACAAAAGTCGTAGGTCATCCACTCTTTAAGGGGTTTTTAGGCGAGAATGTGCAGAGCTGCTTCCGCCAAGCGTTTTCAATCGTTTCTCGCTCTCCAATCAGTGTTACTGTCAGCTCTTCTGAATCATCTATATGTGAATTTTTCCTCTATCATATGATATATGATCGCGCTTAATTATGCGCTCTCCTTGCAATGCTAACAGCCGCCGGTTCTGCAAAGGAAAGTTTCATAGCTGACTCCAGTAAACTCAGACAAAGTGTCGGAAGGACCGCAGCAGAAAGAGATAGCGCTCATGTGGTTAAGAAGTGACAGACGCAGAGATAAAAGTATTTGGAAGGACTGCACCAGAATGTTTTCTGCTGCCGTCTTTCCGAATCTCGTTGGATTGGTTCGGAAGGACCGCAGCAAAATAGATTTGTGTGGGAAACGATTCGGAAGGGCTATAGCAGAAAACCGGAAGGACCGCAGCAGGATGTTCTCTACTGCGGTCCCTCCGGTTTTCTGCTGCGGTTCTTCTGAGTGCAGAAGGACCGCAGCAGAATATATTTGTATGGGAAAGATTCGGAGGGATCGTAGCAGAAGACCGGAAAGACCGCAGCAGGATGTTTTCTACTTCGGTCCCTCCGGTTTTCTGCTGCGGTTCTACCGAATGCAGAAGGACCGCAGCAGAATGCAGGAGAGAGTGAGCGTTATCATGCCCTTCTTATGTATGGAGCTCAGCCGTTTCTGGGCAACTGGCGCGCACATCCCTGTAGCCATTCGGAAGGACCGAAGCGGCTGTTCGGAAGAATCGCAGCAGCTGTTCGGAAGGGCCGCAGTAGCTATTCGGAAGAAGTGCAGCAGGAAACCGGAGGAACGCAGGTCACCTGTCGGTTCTTCTGGTTTTCTGCCGCGATCCTTCCGAAAATTGTCTGAGAAGGCATATGTGCCCGCTAAGATCGATACCGGAAGTTTCTGTATACACTGGAAGAAGAATTTAGAAGACAGAAAATGAATCTTTGGAAATATTGGCTACAGAACTCCGCCGGCCGTTGTAAAATACTAGAGAAACTGTTCGAGATGTCCAACCTACAAATGTCCACATCAAACCAACGTGAACCAAGCTTTGGTCGAAAAATTGGTCGAAAAATTAGACTAGAATGGTCTACAAGACAATTCTTGTCGTAGCAAGACAATTTTTTTCTACGTCGACGTCGACCTTTGCAGAATACAAAATCACGCATAGAAGCGTTGCCACCGACGTTTGGCAGGGAAGTGCTATTCCATCCATTGTATTCATCGGGTATATCTCTAATCTCGGAGGCTCTTTATGAGCGACACTCGCTATATTCAAGGTGTGAGAAAATGATTCGATGATTGCATTGCAAGAAAAAGAATGTTGGTAATAACTGATAAGATATTAGGTGGTAGGGAAAGTTTTCGCGACTTCTGAAATTTTTTTAACCCCACGCTGCCTCGAGGCAACCTGTCTTCTGTATATATGAGGATGTCAGGTATGTGCAAAATTGTTACTATCACCGTCTGCAAACTGCTGCACCATCCTGTCCAGGAATATGGAACTTTCAAAGCAGAACTTTTGCCACCTTTCAATATACGACTTCAAATCCGGTGAGTTAGCAGCCGCATCCAGTTGTCGCATTAACGCTGTATTTGGGGATGGTATAGCATCCGAACGCATTGCACAAGGTTGCTCCAAACACCGTCCTTTTGGCGACTTCAATCTCAATGTTTCCGCATGGTCGGGACGCGCATCTGAAGTCGACAATGATCGATTGCGGCAGTTGGTGAATCCAGATCCATGGCAAACTATGCGTGAAAAGACGATACCATTGCCGATCACCTGCATCAATTGGGCAAGGTAAAAAAAAATTATCACAGAGTGATCATGATCTGGCCGGGTACGATCTCCAGCGATGTGAACAGGCGGCTAATGAATTGCCCTCGTACAGGAGCATTGAAAACCGGCTGAAGTCCATCTTTATAGGAGATGAGAAATGGTGTCTTTACGTCAACATCAAGCACCATCGACACTAAGTTGATAATGATGAGCAGCCTGAGCCGCAGCCGAAGACGGGTGATCACCCTGTGAAGGTTGTGGTCACTGCCTGGTGTGACAGCAAAGGCATCGTCCACTAAGCGCTACTGCCACGCGACATTGCCCTCGCGGTAGACCAGTGCTATCAGCAGCCGGATAGATTGGCCACAGAAATAGAAGAAAAGAGTCCGAATCACGGTAAGATCCGATTTCCGCACGACGATGCTCGTCCACATACTGAAAGTGTGATTCGGCAGAAGCTATCCGGCTTTGGATGGAAAGTGCTGACTTACCCAACATACAGCCCTTATCTTGCCTCAGAAGATAACCACTTTCTCCTGCCCCTCTAACGCCATGCAAGATAGAACGTTCGATGATGAAGATGACATGGATCGCTAGTTGGGCAACTTTTCCGACTCAATGTCAGAGTAGTTCTATGCCGAGGGCATCGAAAGGCTTTCCAGAAATGGAAGAAAGGTGGCAGTACATGATGGTGATCTACACATTTCTTAATGTGCCTTCCTGTTTTTGAAAAGTCAGGAAAATATATTGCTTCGAAAACCGCGAAAACTTTCCCTACAGCCTAATATATTTGAATGCTAGACCTATTTTCATTTCCTATCGGGATTTCCGTGTGTTATTTGACCATGAAATCATGTGAACCTACGTTCCTGATAGACTGCAATATTTTCTGCACAATATTGAAATAAGCACAGTGACGCTTCTGGAAATATGCCAAAACTCAGTTAAGGAGCAGAAGTGCCCTCCTCGGCGGCACACTTTTCAAAACTAATTTATAAAATACAGGACGGCCCAAAATTATGGGCACTGCCCACGCTCTGTGAGTTTGCTCAAGTATTGGCAAGCTTCAAGGTCCTTTCAAAATCTGTTGAATTCTTCCTATAGTCAGAATCTTCCACTTTCTGCTCATTTCATTTCATCTGTCGCTTTCAACCATTGGCCAATTGTAGAACCATCGTTCTGTCACTATTACTTAATACAACAACAGCGTTGAGACGCGCAAGAGCTGTAGCCCTTCAAAAATGTGGGAGAACTTCATCCACAGAGTGGTACAATGTATCAAAGCCCTAGTAATAGGAGGCATTAGTCTCATCTACGGAAGTTACCGTTCGTCAAAGATTTGTGCTAAAATCGCAAAGAAACTGGGTGTGGCCGACGCATGCCGACGAGCCATTTCCATCAAATCTGTCGTGAAACGAACACTATCGAGCCATCAATCGGGAGAACTGTGAAGAAACAATTAAAGAGGGACCTCTTAAATAAGAACCAGTATGAGCCGGTCGTGGAGCTTACAAGAAGGTCGAATCGTCAACTTTAGTCAGTGGTCTACCAACTGCTTCTGCCTCCACTTACCGTATTACTCTATCTGGGCGATTCCTAGAACAAATGCATGCTTGAAACCACTTATTGGCGTTGAGGGGCTTGTGGAAGCATTTCACAAAAACTCGGGAGTGACCATTACTCGCGTGTCGCAGACAACACCCTCTCGGTAAGTCTCAAGGGCTTATACCGACGCTGGTAGAGTAGCACTCGAAATCAAATGTAGATTATTGTTGCTGTAATAGTACTTCATATTCCCACTTTGAGACCTCCCCAATGTTCTAGCTTCCTCGTTCAGAAAGTTAAATTTATCTAGTAGCCATAATTTTGGCCCATCCTGTAGTTAAAAGTTTTGCGTCAACTTGCTCGAAATTCCTTATTTTCATTATATTACTGTTGAATTGTTCATTTTTGAAAATTCGGGTTTGATCTCAATTTTCTGTCCGTTTTTGAAGTTCGGTCTGCCCAGCATTGTATGTCAGTCACCATCAGTATCAGTCACTGCCGAATCCATGGTTTAATCAAGTTTTCATTATAATGGAATCAATTCAGCTTGTTGTGCACCAGATAAAAAAAATACTTTTAAGGCCAAACAATGGTGGGCTGCATTGCGAAGGAGCTGCCATTCGAGGAATATTATGCTCCACACACTACAGCAAATGCCACGGTTTGCTTATTGATAATTTTACTGTTCACACTGTTTTGAACACCTATTTTAGGGTTTTCGAGAGAAGAGTACAGCAACAAAATCTGCTCATCTATAAAACATGACCCGGCAAAACCCGATCGACAGCTCACAGGAGACGGATTTGAACGTGAGTTTACAGTGCACGATACAATACACGGTGACAGCGAAGCCTTGCCCGAACTATTTAAGGAATATTGAGGAAGACGGAAAAATCTTGAAAGAAGCGCTTTCATCATAAAACGACGGATGTGAAATTAACGAGCGATTTGTGCGCCGCTTTTCCTCTGGGACAGCTTTGACCATCTCTGATAACTGTGCAGCACGAACGCAGCCCGAACGCCGTAATGGTTCGGTTAGAAACGCTAGCAGCAACGGTTCTCAGTTGCTGCCATCCTCCCCTCCATTGTTGCTAGAGGTGCGAAAGCTTGAGCAGCAATGGAGGAGAGGATCGCAGCAACTGAGAACCGTTGCTGCTAGCGTTTCTAACTGAACCATTACGGCGTTCAGGCTGCGTTCGTGCTGCACAGTTATTAGAGATAGTGGACTCTCAAGTAAGCCTAGCTAAGCTCACATTGTAGGTCACTTCTCAGATCAGCTAGCGCACGTGCTAGGTGACCATAATCCCCTGCACTGTATGCTACGTTTACCTGGGAAACGGCCGTAAGGCGACTGGTTTCGCGAAGTTACCTCCCAGAGCCCACCAAACAAGGCAGCTGAGATGTTAGTGCTAGTCAGTGTGGATGTAGTGTGGAAGGTAGTGAATGGTGGCGTGAGTTGTTCGCACCCAACTCACGGAAAATGGAAAGCGACATGCAAAACTGTGTCGATAAAATGCACACACCTGAGTGACAGGAAATCTCGCCAGTCTAGCAGAGGTCTGGATGGTGTGTGAATGTCAACACAATTTATCCGACGCAATCGATGGGTCGCCACAATGCACCCATTTGAGAAATAAGATCAGCTGTGGCATGCACACTCTGCTCACCTGGAGCGCGCACTGCAGATTACGCTCCAATCGAAAGCCGGCGTGGCACGAAGGGCCGATCACTTGCTGCTGAAGAATCTAGCCACTCTTGCCACATCGCCGCGTTTGGTTGGAGCGTGATCTGCAGTGTACATATCAGATGGATAGGCTATATGTAGTGGAGTCGTTTTGACAGTGCATTGTCCGCGGCAGGTATTGGAGCACGCAGTGCGGTCGGTCAAATACTTGACCCACGATCGATCCGGTTTCTTTGACGAGTTTTACTGTCCGTTACTGTCTGTCACTGTCACTGTCCCTTCTTCAGTTGTTCTAGGAGCTAAGAAAGAACGATATAAGAGGAAACAAGCGGTAAAACTCTTCAAAGGTGCCAGATAAATCACAGGTCAACTTTTTGACCGACCGCTCTGCGTGCTCCAATGTCAGGAGGGCCGCTGCCGCGGACAATGCACTATCAGAACGACTCCGCTATATGTACATTGATGATTGCTGCAACCTAACTTCACATCGCTTCGTTTCCCCCACAGCTTGACTGACAGGTCACTGAAGGAAGTCATGCATGAAGTCGGCTCATGTGGAGGATTACTACCGCGGCTGAACGCAACTGGAATAGCTTTCATTCACACAGAGGGCGGCTTTACCGTGCTCAGTGGATGAAAATGATATTTCTGCGAGTCTACCTTACTAGTTTTTTACTCTTGGAAATATTTAGGGTAAGAATCTAGTGTATATATAGCATTTGGAAAGGAGTGAGCATCGGTGCAATTACGCACCTAGTACAAAGGATATGTGCGAATTGCTAAAATCAACGCTCGCACGTAGCCTTTCAACTGAGAATTTGATCTATTGGAATGGATCCGCTCGCGCGTATTGCAACGCGATGTTCACTCCGAGGTGAATCGCCTGTATCTCTGTAGTAGTTCGCCTACGGTGGCTTCTACCGTGATTCTGTTTTTTAGGGGGGGGGGGCTATCTTACCGTTCTCTTTGGTGGGGAACCATTATCTTACGCCCCTTCCGAACAAATAGTCTACTATACGCTCATTTTTCTTCAAAAGATATAATTTAATGCCGCTGAGTTCGCCCTTTCCTGTTTTCCAATACGGTCGCATGATCTTTTTGGGACGGTCATTTTGATTTCGTTGTACATGAGTATTTCGAGAATGATTTTTGTTTGCGCGAACTCGTCTCTTAACGTTAAGAACGATCCAAGAAATGCATTTTTCTCCACTGCGTTTTATGTATGAAGGTATGGAATATAATTGCAGTAGATTTATTCATTTATCTATTCATTCTTGCACCGTCAAAGTGCGCCAAAAACTAAACTTCTCGTATAAAATTAATCAAATAGTACGACTGAAGAGTTTCTAGGGCTGTGAATTAACGATGGCAGTTCTCTTTGATAACTGCGCATTAGGTTTACCGCATTAGATATTTCCATCACTATGACTACAAGAAAGTATAGTGCTGGCGAAAATCTGAAGGAAAGTCCATTGCAATTGAGGAGCACAGGCAGGGATAACGCCACTTCTCACTAGCATATGATCATGCGTAGGAAATCATTGAATTTCCGGATATTAGGCACTTCATACCCATTACAAAACAATCCAAGATTTTGTTGCAGGACGAGAGCCAATCCCCATAATCCCCATCAAATCATTGTTGGATGAGCAGACCTGTAAGCGAGTTCTCACCATGTAGGCCTGGCAAATAACCCCTAGCTACAGGACTGAAGTAAAGTACTAAAGTATCACAGCGATCCCGAGTCTCCCTAGTGTCGTCGATGAGATACTCTGAAATGTGCTCACTAAACCACTAAGAAACTAGGTAGGACAATACAAACCTAAGGACACTAAATTAAGAAGGCTAAACCGTCTGAATGCAGATGTGGTCAACGTAGAAAAGACGGGATGGAAACTTGTTCAGAAAAACAATCGCCCAGTCAGCGAAAGCACACTGAAGCAACCCGGGCTCGAAACAACCAGATCCGCGAACAGTGAGGTCTGAACTTGCTCAAAAACTTGTTGGTCAAAAAATCCAAAATTCTGGAGATTTGCAACGTATCTCACCACACATTATTTTGTGTCCGAACAGCAGCGCAACCTGCACTCTTCTATAGAATGATTTTAAGGCAATGTCTTACCTCAGATATCGTTTCCCAGCTTCTTATTGTAATGAAACCTTCATGTGCTGTTGATAACAATTACGTGCTTCAAGTTCATCAAAATCCGAAAAAGTGAAATGTTGGAAAAGAGAAAAAAAAAGATTTTGTTGCTGTGGTGATGATTCTGTTGATAACATGCCCAAGCTTAAATGATGAGCCCACCTGCACCCCCAAGTCATGAAGTTTCGCTCTAAGCTCAAGTGGGTAAAAAGATTGTTGCTCGACGTCAGATCTATCCCCCAAAACTGGTCAAAACCATGGAACTCCCAAATTAAACCTCGAGGACGAAACCCCCCGAAACCATGCTATCATCTTGATCACCTTGACTCCCGTCGATGTTCGGATACACCGAGCGGGCGCCAGCAATCCTTCCATTTGTCCCTTTCACGTGCCAGAGTCGTCCAATGGATTCTGTCCGTTCGAGGGACACGAAGAGCATTGTATCGTTCCTTGAAGGACTTCGTGAAGAAGTCTGACCATCGGGTCGGTGGTCTTCCTTTTGTGCTCTCAACTTCCCGTGGAGTTCAGTCGCTGACGGCTCTTGTCCAACGGTTGTCGTTAAAACGCATCACGTATCCGGCCCATCTAATCTTACTCAACTTGGCGTAAGCGGCAGCGTCCCTGATCTTCGACTGTTGACGAAAGGTGGAGCTGCGTATTCCAACCCTCAATTGTGTGAGGGGGGTTATTCCAAGCATCACCCATTATCTCGATGGAGCGTCCCACGACGCTGATCGCATTCTCATCCTGCTTGCGCAATGCTCAGGTTCCTGAGGCGTACGTCAAAGCAGGGAGAACGGTTGTGTTAAAAAGGTGGGCACGGAGCCTGGTGTTCTTCGTCTTCTTCACTACGTCCTCGATGCTCTTGTAAGCTCCCCAAGCCGCTCGCTTCCTCTTGCCCAGCTCTGGAGCGTGGTCGTTCATCATGTTGATTTCCCGACCTACGTATACGTAGCTGGATCATTCGGATATGGTTGTTCCGTTCAGCGAGAATGGGGCATTCGGCTCCGTCAGATTCAGTTGGAGACCAATCTTTCCACACGCGTCGTCGAAGTCGGCCAGCATCTGTCCCGCTTCGCTGATGGTTGATGATATAAGGACGATGTCGTCAGCGAAACGAAGATGCTTAAGTCGCCGGCCATGAACTTGCACTCCCATGTTATCCCATTCCAGTTTCCGCATGATGTCTTCGAGAGTGACGCTGAATAGTTTTGGCGACACGGTATCGCCTTGCCGAACCCCCCTCTTGAAGTCGATGGTGGTGTGGTCGTAGAATGGAGAAATCCTGGTCATAAAGTTGCTGTAGAGCTCGCGAAAAACCTTAATGTATTGAGTAGGTGTGCCCTGGTTGCCCATGGCTTCCAACGCCGCTTCTGTCTCAACAGAGTCGAAGGCTTTCTTCAGATAGATGAACGTGAGACAGAGGGGCATCTTACACTCTCGCGACCCTTCGATGAGTCTAGTGACTGTGTGTATGTGATCGATAGCACTGAATCCTTTTCGAAACCCTGCCTGCTCCCACAAGTGTCCTTCATCCAGTGTCCTTTCGATCCTGTTTAGGATCACTCGAGTGAAAAGCTTGTAGACGACGGACAGTAGGCAGATGGGGAGATAATTGCCAAAGTCCTGCTTGTACAGCAACACGGTCCTGCTGGTTTTCCATTGTTTAGGTACCTTGCATTCCGACAGGTAACGCGTGAGAAGCCTAACCAAGGTGGTAATAAGAACCGGCGGTGGGTTCTTCAGATGTTCCGGTCGAATCCTGTCGGGGCCCGGTGCTGTACGATTCTTCACCGACTTGATGGCATGTCGGACTTCGGAAGGGAGAACCGATAGGACAACATATCCATCCTTCCTAAGATGACATTGGGGGAAATGTACGTGGCTATTGAAGAGTTCCAAGTTGAATTTATAGAAGATCTTCTCTATTACCCGTCTCGATGAAGAAATTGTTCCATCCGGGAGCCGGAGGGCGGACATCTTTGCTTTGCGATTGGCGAAGTCTCGGCGGGCGCTGCGAATGCTTTTCGCTGCCTCTGCGGCTTTGGCCAACACCGCTGCTCGTCTCTTCTTGAGGTCTTCTTTTATCGCTCCTCTGCACCGTTTTGCGAGCTCGGACGTTAGCTGGTAGTTGCCTGCGGCTCTTGCGGCTCCACGGTGGCGTATAAGTTCTAAGGTCTCGTGAGACAGTCGTCTCTTGGTGGCTCTTGAACACTCGGTGCTCTTTGCGCTGTCGCGGAGATGCTGAACAGGCTGATCGTGATATTCGTCGATGTTGTCGACAACCGCATCTTACCCAGCGAAGCCTTCCATACCTCCGGGGTCGGTGAATTTGTACCAGAGGAGTCTGGGAGGATGAAGCACTGACTTGGTACATCGGATGCCCCTGCAACTCATTGTACAGGGCACATACGCATTCAATGCCTCTACGATGCTCAGATGAAGACGAGTGCGTGGCGCATCCCACAAATCGGAATTGATTAACGCCGACCACTTTATCCTTTGGAACCTTTGGAACCATGGAATACAATTAGGAATTACTCCATATAAAAGCAAGCAAGAAGACGCTGCCGTTCAAGAACGCCCTGGTCACAAATCGTCATGAACACATGGAAAGTTCCCCCATGCATCAGAATAGAAACGATGTCGAGTTGCTGAGCTTTCATTTTTGTAGTGGTATGTTCTTCCCTGGAGCAGAACTTAATTGAAATTCTTATTCGATCTTCCTTTGAAAATCCTTCTTCAAAAACTCGTGTTTGGCATCCCTACTAAAGAAGTTTACCTTGGTAGGGATCATACACAGGTCACCCATTCAGTCCCCACCGTCGACCCTTCCTTCCCCCCCCCCCTCCCCCTTCCAGCCCTATGCTTGCACGCGGAACCGAAATTTCTGCGCCCAAAACGCTGGAGGCACTTTGAATTACATCAAAATGTCCAAAAATGAACAGAAAGGATGAGTGCATCACCATGGCGAACGCACTCATGTGGTACCCTGACGTGTGCGGGTTTTGATCTAATAACCCTCGCAGCTACAAGGACCTCCCTTTCGTCAGTGCATGGCTAGCTGAACGTGGTCCTACAAACATCTGCTGGCCAGAAAAGGTGAATTTTACGTGTACTAGCATCTTCGGACGTTCCCTTGCTCTAGTTACTGAGCTTTTGTTTCGTGGCTTGATAAGGCGTTTTGGGCGAGTATCCCATGTGTTTCGGACTTTTCCAGGCTCTGAAAAAGGCAAATAGGCTGAAACATTAGCCTATTAAGGTCTGAATACCAATCTTGGTCGAAGCTACAACGAATTTGCCACGGTCAATACATAGTTAACACGTCACGTGCAAAATTCACCACCGAAAGAAGTACGTATTTTGTATATTAGGGTAAGGCGAAGTTCTATCTTACCGTAGGGCACCACTTATGACTTCGGGTACACCAGAGAGGGGGATGAACCGAAAATTTTCTCCAGCTTCAACCAGTTTTTTAGGATCAAGCATGAGGCTTCAATTATTTGATCTAAATACGGAGGACCCTCCGTTACCTTTTATGACATAAATGGGAATAATGTACTGATACAGAGTTGTGGGATAGTCCACCCGCTCACCCCGCAAAAAACCATCAAATATGGAACCGTGTACGCTAATCCAGCCAGTCCATCATATCACATGATGACATGGTGAACTCCGTAAAAGGCACGCAGTGATAGTGAGGCCTAAACTTCCACATCATCACCGCAGCTATCAACTTCCACATTCAGATTCTACTCAACCATGCCGAGTTTGGTGTCATCTAATCGGTTCGGAACTAATCCGCAACAAAGGCCAATTTCCGGATGGAACCCCATGTGGACCCAACCAATTCTGCATCAGTGGAACATGCCTGGTTTGTGACTAATTAGAATACGAACCCTACAAGTGATTTCAGTTTGTTTCCTTGCAGAGGCTTGGTTGTAACAACAAGGCGGTTGTTGCTAGCGAGGATGACTGTCCGAATCTCAACTCGCCAAGTGGATGGAGTGACTGGTTAGCAGAGACATTGATTTGCCCCTAATAAAACATGTTCATAAATTGTGCATTCTCATCAGCCGCATGCCTTGTTGTCAGAATCCGACAAAGTTCAGGTCAGGTTGGTCGGTATGCAGTGAATCTTGTGGATCAAATGGTCGCCAGTCTCGAAAGCGCAGTTGCAACTTTTCTGGCGCACGCTCGGATTGCTTCGGTATGTAGCTTAACTAATTTGAATTATAACTAATTGTTTTATCTGAGGAATTATTTATTAACGGCTTCGTTCTTGGAATTTAGGCCAACTTGTTCCCTTTTTTGAGGAGATCTCTTACCCCTACCCCTCAGTCCAAAACGTGTACATTCCAACTTGGATGACCATCTACTAAAATCACTGTATTTTCAAATCAGGAGCTCAACATGGGGGTGGTAATAGGTCATTACGATCAGCATACAAACGCGGCTTGATTTTCTTGCGACTTTCACACACAAGTGGAAAAACTTGATGTCTACCTTAACTTTGCGTTTAGCCACAACTAAGTAATTTCAAGCGGCTTAAATTTAATTCTCTTCAAAAGCATACTTTGCCAAGTCGACCAACATCTGCAGTAAATTCACGCGGAGGATTATTCAGTGCCATGGAGATATTTGAAGGCAGCAACTATTTTGAGGTGCTTTCGAAAACCTTTCGACTCACCTTCGTACATCTACAGAGTGGAAATACGAAACATTAGTTGTGTGACTGCGTACGAAGTAATTTCGGAAAAATTAAAACTCAGTTGTTTTCGGAATGATTAAAGAGAAAGAAATTCTCGCTTTAACCCATAGAGACTTTTGGAACTTCCGCGGAGCCATCCCGGGACCTACTCGGTGACCCGGCAGTAGGTCCCGAGATGGCCCTGCGGAAGTTCCAAGCAGGCTCCACTGAACTTCCGAAATCGAACAAGAATAATGTAATTTTTTCCATTATGGAGCCAATCGTAACTCGAGTAATGAAGTAAAATCGATCAAAGTGAAGAGATGAGCATCTCTTCGCGGCGCGAGACGGAAAATGTAGGGTCATGAACTCAAGCAAAGGTGCTTCCACTGCGTGGCACTGGTAACTCCACTAATGCTTTCGTTTCTGAAGATAGATGTCAAGCACGCTTGCACTCTGACGGTGTTACGTGCCTGCGTCAGGTTTAGACTTGATTGATATCATGGAAGAAACCCCTTTGTGTGAAAATCTATCAAATTTTCGTAGTTATGGGGATAATCCCAGGAAGGCATTTACACGACACGAGCTTTACCTGAAATTCGACATTGTCGATGATCACTGTTAGGTTATTCTGAAGAAGACTTTGAAGAGAAAGAACCGAAAATTTTCCATGTTTTACTACGGTTTCTTATGTGACTAGCTGAAGCCAAGCAAGAACATATCACTGCAAAAACTTGATGAAAATATGCCATTCGATATGTTGATATCTTAAATCATTCTATTTGCCTCGAAGTTCCGAAACAATCCTTATCGTGTTACCCTTTCGGAAGTTCCGCGGAGCCTCCGAATGACTTCAAGTCTCCGCAAAGGTGCCGAGGTTACTTTCTTCTCTGTGTCTGCATTCGGAAGTTCCGCAAAACTTCCGCTTTCTTCATACTTCCCCAGGAATTCCGGAAATCCGGACCCAATTGTAAATCAATCTCCGAAGAACTTCCGAAAATCGGCAAGCTCCACAGAAGTTCTAAAAGCTTGTCTGGGAAAACGGGCATGAGTGTTTGTAGTGTATCATTGCAGGCGAAGCAGAAGAACAAAGACCCTGTTTTCCACCCCCACCAGACTGTAACCAAGTTAGTGAATGGGGTAATTGGAGTCCATGTCGTAGCGAATGTGGAAAAGGAGAACAAAGCCGGAAGAGGATTTGTTTGACTGACAATTGCGACGAGGTAACTGAGGAAAGACGTTCATGCTGGAATCCTGCCACGGTTTGTTCCTTCGTTTGGTAAAAAGAATGAAATATGTTTTATACGAGAGAACGTTTAGGCATCTTGTTGGCTAGAATGGTCGGATTGGAGTGATTGCTCACAAAGCTGTGATGGTGGACATAGAAAACGAGAGAGGACTTGTCCACAGTTTGGCGAATGTGAAGGTGCAGCGTTTGAGGTGGAGCAATGCAATATCGAGGTACTGACCAAAGCTTCACATTCGAAATTTTTACCGGATTTCCGAATGCTAAACGACTCGAGTATGGGTCACGCCCAAGCATTCGAACATTTAAATTCTCCGAATCCGCCTTGATTTTCTGATATAGTGTGTCACAAATATAGATGCATTCCAAAAATTTCGATATCTTAGCTCTACCAGAATTCTGCTGAAAGCAATGCCCTCCAACCAACTCACAACACATTAGGTATCAAGGCTTTTCCAAACATGGGAAGATTGTTTCTTCGAGGTCTGCAATGTTGGCGAACGTCCTATCGTGAGCGTTGATGTCACGAACTAAGTATGAGGCTCCACAGGATTTCAATAGGGTTAACATGTTAATTAGGTGGGACAATCCATAACCGTTACATCATTCTGCTAAACCACTCTCTACAGCAGAGGTACCTAGTTTCCCTCATTTCTCCAACTGGTGTTCGGGGCAGGCGTGGATGCGCGACATGTCCTGGTTCTCTGTGAGTTTTATTTTTATTGGAAACAATGATGAGTTCGACAACATCTCAGTAGATGCTGCCTCAAATCATCATGCAGCCTCATCCAGAATCCGTTTGTTGGTTAGCTTCAAGTCTCTGTCATGTGCTTTCGGTGTAAGGTGTTTCTATCAGAACTGTCTATGTTCGAGTGTTCTTGCCGGAAAACGAAAACGTCACCTAAGGCTGGGCCGAGAGTTCCCGACGCCGACGTCGACGACGTGGGCGTCTACGCCATTGCGGACACGGTGCTGCGGCGGTTCGTACGGCGCATTCTTTCCTTTTCAGAATACAGCGCACGTCGCATTCCACTTTTGTGCACTGTTACAAACTCTTTGACGTCGACGCCGCCGACGTCACCCCAAAAAGACTTTGACTTGAATCAATCCCCACTCTGAGGCCGAATTCCGGCGCAACATTTCCATGGCCAAATGGCCAGAAGGGGGCGGGGCCAAGGCGCGTGGTGGAAAACGTAATCCCGGCGCTATGTAGCCAGCCGTCAACGGCCACGAAAGCGGCTACATTTGTCGCGTTTCGGAAGGCAGCCAAATATGGCCAACACAAGAACTTCGTTCTATTCTGCATTCTTTCTATTATAGAACGGAGTTTCACGAGTATAATCTGGACGAAAAGTGACATAAAGTTACTTTCGAGAATTTGGGCTCCTAACGAAAATTAAAGAAGTTGTATAAGTATTGATCCTCTTCATTCACAAATTTTCAAATCCGCTAGTGTTTTCGTTGTAAAAATCAGCTGTGTTTGAATTGGGTGAAGATTTTCTTTTTGCTCTCAGCATTCCAAACATGAATGAAGTGGACGAGAGTTCTTTGCGCGTGTACATGGGAAGAATTGTCCGCGAGCGAACGTATCTACTGGATGTTTTGGACGGTGAAGCTTTCCGAGTCCGATTTAGATTATCTAGGACTTCTTTTAATCATGTTTGCGCCATCATTCATAGAGGTTGACGTTCGAAAATGGAAGCGGGAAAAGATGCAGCACAGCGCTTGCGTTGGCACTTTCTCTGCAAATCATGTCGTCGGGCAGGCGTAAGCGTGTTGAAGGTGCGTCCTCAACGTTTCGCAGCCGACTGCCTTCCGAATTTCCACCGCTGTGCTCGAGCGGCTATAAGGCAATCTATACTGGATGCGTGGGACTGACGCGCATGCGCCAGTCGCACGCATCCAGTAAAAGTAGGGCCTAATATAGGGCAGCCAGTATAAGTTGCCCTTATGGCGAACATGGATAAGTTCATCACCTGGCTGACCAGGGAAGATGAGGAGTAGATAAAACTTAAGCTAGTGAACAAACCTCGAAGGAACGCTCAACCTCGAGAAAACGCGAAAAGATGACAACGCGAACGAAGAAAACACACTCGATGCAAGCGTGGAACAGCAACGACCAATGCCGAATGCACGCGTGCGGTCGCGGAGCGTGACCTTGGAAACGAGGTGGCGCCGAAATTGACGGCCAGATTTGCGGGGCCAAAGGGTGTGTCGGTGGCCAAATCTGGCCGGCCAAAGGTGGCTGGCCGCGGCCACGCCGGAATTCGGCCTCTGCATGGTCGACGTTCCCGCAGTCGTCATTGGCGTCGTGAACTTTGCGCCCAGCCTATGGCGCTACAATGGGTCTCTGGAAATCTCGAGGTAATTCTCTGTATAGAGCACAGCATAAATACTGTGTCAAAATAAATTGTTCAAATAGAGGTCTGAAATTTGATTCCTTGCAAAATTACGCATGTACTGCCGTTGAAGCTCAGCATTATAATGAACAGTAGAGCATCGTTTCGCAGCGTAAACGTTCTGCCTCCCCCCCCCCCTCCCCGCACTCACCCGC
>KN726233.1:32549-67261 GCA_000816745.1 Ancylostoma duodenale
CGACGACGTACGTTCGTACGCGACGTACGTACGTGTCCCTCCCCCCCCCCCCCCCCCCCCACGAGTACCTGCCCCATGAACAGTTTATTCATCGCTCTCTACAAAGCTTCTGATCTTTGAGTGATTCATTCTTGTCCCTCGTAATTTTGCCATGGATGTGTTCATTGAGGACTTTCTCAAGCTGTGGAACTATGAAATCAATGAGACGTGACGGCGATGACAGTCCTTTAACGTAGCAGATCACAGAGCAAAATGGACGGCTGGAGGTTCTGCTACGGGAAAAAAGCGATCTCAACTTGGATCGGACGGGAGGACAACATAAGGGCATGGCAGCTCTTTTAGGATCCGTATTATAGCATGATAGCATGAAACATTGACTTGAGATTATAACGGATTGAAGTCATACAGAGGAGGGGTGAGAATATTAATGATAACATTTACAATAACGTCGATAATCCTTGAGAAAAAAGACGAAAAAGACACAAAGGCGCGTCTTTTGGGTCTTTTTCGCTGTAACTTTCTCAAATGAAGAGATAAATAGCTATAAGTGTAACTTTTCGAATCACCACCCAAATTTCGCTGGTGTTGAAGACTTCATTTCCAGACCTAAAAATTCAGAAATTTCATGCTTTCAGGGCACTAACATCCAAGCATCATTGGCAACCAATGAGATCAGTCCAAGATACGTTGAAATGTGTTACAAATACAGAGACTACAGTTTCTGATCTGCTATTTTTGCAGCAGAGCGAAATATCGCCAAGTTAGAAGCGGTCAAATATCACAAATTTTCATGAAACCGCCACGTCAGAGCACTGCAACACCTGCAATTTTTGAGTTGTGCATAGTTCTCTGAGCGTGCGAAGTATGTGTGAACAAAGTTTGCTACAAAATCTGTGCGAAACTACCCAGCTGTACCTCTCACTCAAGAGCTGTGCGGGGGGACTGGGCCTCATCTGTGATTCTGCCCCAACCGACCGATGGTGTAGTAACCTAGTCAGGATAAAGTTTGTGGGATCAAAAACTCGCTTGGCTGTTTTTATGCAATTAATGTAATAAGAAAAATGGAGGTGGTCATTAGTGTCGTCATCGGTTTTTCTTGATCCAGGTGTTAGCTATCGGAATGGGTGCATTCATCTTTCACGATGTTCGCGGTACAAATAGATTCGGAAGTCGCATACACACAAATGATCAGCTGAATATTACAATTTTTTTTTGCAAAAACTTCGAGGATGTTCTTCATAGTGGTAGTTTCGTTACGAAATTCGGGAACAACGATGGGAATGCCAAAAAATTTTACTATCACACAAATGACGTGCTTAGGAGAGGTGTGGACATTGCCACTGACCTGTTGAGTCAAATGATCGATGTTTTTCGATTCATGTGCTATCGATCAGCTTCAAAAATGGGTACATCTATCTTTCGCATACTCATCTGGCTCATTGCCATTGGATTAGAAGATCGCATGGAACATTTAAGGAAGGAATTGATAGTAGGAAGTGTTTCACACCGGCTTCATGAATGTTGTTCAGGACGTCCTTTCGGATATGATTTTCAATTATAACAATGGAAATATTGTAAGATTCACCATTGCACGTATGGGGCATTGACCTGTTGCGTCGAATTATCAATTTTTTTTTCGATTCATGCCCTTTCAACCAGCTTTACTTGTGGATGCAGCAATCCTTCACACTACGTTTATGTCAAGATGGGAAGTTCCCGAGAATGATTATAAAGAATATACAAGTAACATGAAAGCATTTAATTTTCTTTGTATAACCAAAGAGTCTGGAAACGCTAGGAAAAACTGCAGTGCTATGTGCGGGATCAGAGGGAAGGGGGTTGCTTTAGCGGTGGTTCAGTCACGAGGTCCCCGATCCAACACAAAAGGGGGAGGGAGGTGTAACAAGTAAAACCCGGCTTCACAAAAAGGGAAATAAGGAAACTCAAATGGAAGTCCTACTTTCAATCCGGTCGTCTGTTCCTGATCTGTCCCCGCTGTTCTTCTTTTTCTGATCTTCTTGATCTTCTTAATGAACGCGGTCGTGCGATCTTGAATAGATTGTTCCAAACCCAATGAAACACAACAAATAAGCAGCGGAGAACAATTTCAGGAACACCACGGCGTTAACCGGTCGCCGACATGACCTCAATCTTTAGTAATTAAACCTTTATTGTTGGCTAAACAATAACGAGTGCATTTGATGCAAATATGCGAATAGGATGCGAATAACGAATAACATGACAAAACTTCAATTCAGGAATGACTACAGTATGATCTAACGAGATGAGAACATAAAAATATCAGAATGGTGTTTTCTTTTCCTTCTTCCAAACATAGAAACTCAAAAGTCTCAAAAACGTGTGGGTATGAAAACAAAACAGCATATCTTCTTCGTAAGAGGAAATACGAGACAAAGAAGATCGTAGAAGGAGTTTGGGCTCAAGGTGAAAACGAAAGAAATTGATCAAATTTGGATCACGAGTGATTGGGTTTTTCCTCGCCCGGACTGATTGAGGCGAAGTAGAGCTAGACTCCACTTCTCGGGGCGGCGCCCCTCTTCCCGCGGGAAAATTTCCCGCCCTTCTTTCGATCTTGATCTCAGTGCGCACTTCGCGCACACTCCGGCACCGGTCCTTGATGGGTTGTCCACTTTTCAATGATGGCTTCCAGCTCCGTTCTTTCCTCAGGCAGAGGACAAATGTCATTTGATGAGCCTGACTCCTGCAGTATTTGTAGGGTTTTCTCATCGGACAGGGTTTTTCCTCGTATCTTTTGATGCAGAAAATGCACAAGTCTTCATTGCTAACTATGTTCCGCCTCGATTGCACTGTCCTGGAGTTCGGGCAGCGATGTTCTTCATGTTTTCTCATCTTTCCGCAAAATGCGCACATTGCTGCACATCCGTCTTTTACCAGCAGTTTTGGTACATCCCCAAAAACTATTTTTGCATTTTGCGAGGTGGTCCAACCGCTCCTTTGCTCGCGCTACTTCCTCCAGAACTGGTGATCTCTTCAGTGCCCTCTCTTGCTTTGCCTCGTCAGATCGGCGCTCCTTCCTCTTTTCCCCACGATGGGACGGGCCTGGCTGATCTTCCGGGTTGGGCTGCTTCGGCTTCAGTTGTATGACAGTATTGATCTGCGCTTCTAGTAGCAGCTCGAACTTTCTGTCGAACTCCGTAATGATGGTATCCATTTTCTGTGAGAGTATCTGGAATATTGCTTCCATTTTCCATCCATGCCCTCCTCAAACTGCTTCACCACGTCTTCCACCTTGGGTTCTTGGAGTGGACAGTATAGCTTCTCACAAACGAACGAGTCCACTCTTCTCACCCTTACAGCGATCTTTTCCAACTGTTCGAGGATTTTCGACATCTTAGACGATCCGGCTTGAGCGCTGAACAAGAAGAAACTGCTAGTCCAACGAAGAACTTTGCTCGCATTCGTACTGATCCTCACACCAGCTTATTTCGCTTCCACTGTTGCGGTTCTCAGCTAGATGAGGTGACCCCAAATTTCCTCGGTAAGGGTGTTGGCCTGCCCCAGTGGTGCTTTCCTTGCCTTTCCGTTCAGAGTTTTTCACAGTGGTCCAAACGCTGTGCTCTGTCGAAGTGTTGAGGTAGGTGAAAACACACTGCAGCAACAGTCTATGATGACAAGGGCTCAGCAAAATGATGAATTCCTTGCAAGAAAACGTATTTCTCGAATGAACTCCACTTTCTGCCAGCTGGCTTTCCTCTCGTCAACGGGTAATATTAGCTCAGCCGGGTCTCGTAAACCTCATTCTCCAGTGTAAGTGCAAATTTGCTGATATTGTTGCGCTTCAAAGATGCCAACGCTTCTACTCGATCATGAGACAAAAATTCGAAACTAGGTCCACCCAAAATATGGGTTCTTGCACTATTAAAACAAAATAGCCTCTTGTGTACCATATGAAAACTAACGTTTTGCTGTGGTAACGCGTAGCGAAGCTTTCACTTCTTTGTGGCTATGTTGCAATTTTTCATTTCTTTTCTCCATAGCGAGAATCGCAAATCTTGTTTGGACTCCTACACGTGAAATTGTCCTCTCCATATTTTTGATCCGGTCGATTATTCCCACGACAGCATCTCTTATGAAAAAGTTCCTCCACCTCTCCTTCCCGCATTATGGTCCGTTTGACATCCTGACGATGTTGCACTGTATCCCACCACAAAGAATTATGAAGAAACACTCATGCAGAACTCTGTGTCGACATCCTTGATTGCGCATTCGCATGCTGTCTTCGGACCAAGAAAGAGGATCTGAAAAATACCACAGCAATGCAAATAAGACGAATACACGATAAGTTCAGATACCTCTACCTTGTAAGGTCTCCCATTCCACTTCACTTTCGCTGTCTGCCCGATTTTTTGCCAGTTCCAGTATCGCCGTAACAGGCAAAATATCAGAAGTTTTGAACGGAGGGCAGAATACTACTGCATGAGTTGGCGCCATCGAGGGATATGAAGGTGATGCACTCTTGTCGCGATGCCGCGCTCTGAAGAAGTCTTCAAACATTAACGAAATTTTTAGCGAAGTAATCGGCACTATCCAACACCTTCACGGCCCCAAAATCTTCAAAAGAATTTTTGGCGGATACTTTGCACAGGGCGGTTATTTGAGGAGCTGAACACGAATATGGCACCCATTTTGTACCGTAACCCCATTTTTGTAGGAATACGGTAGGTATACTGCGGATACTGTATATCACAGAATCTTCTGAAACATCGCAGAGGGGTGGGGGGTATTTGAGGTGCTGAACACAATTATGGTATCCATTTTGTACCGTAACTCCATTTTTTAGGGTTATGGTAGGCATACTGTGAATACTGTACATCACAGAATCTCCTGAAACTTCGCAGAGGGGTTATTTGAGATGATGAACACTATTATCAACATTGTTTTCATGCCTTCACTTTCTTTCTGAAAATGGCATTTTGAATCGGCTCTGAATGGGGTTGCTGGACAAATGGATACGATGTTGTTGTTCAGCACTTCAAATGATCTCCCCCCTCCCATGTACAGTTTCACCCGAAAAATTTTTTGATGATTTGATGCCGTGAAAGTTGCATAGTGCCAAATAATCACATCGAGTAAGTGATACAGGTTCAACGAGTTTAACAGTTCAAACCAACGAGAAATGTAACAAAAAAAAAACATTAAAAGCATGAGAAAGATAGAACAAATGAATTGAACAAATTTACTTGTTCTCATGAACAAGTCACTATGTTTCTTTCGTAACACATTAAAGTACGCACAACATACAGTGCGCATCATTTGACGGCTGTGTTTTTGTAACGTGGCAGATAGTAGAAGGAATACAATCGAGTTGTGGAGATGTTGCAGAGGTTCATGTACGTAATTCTGCCACTGCATGGAGCCGAAAAGTCCATGGCAGCTATCCATAGAGCTGCTTCACGTTCCGATGCCCGCTTTTTTACAAAGACGAAGCAGGTTCCTGGCATCATTTTATGGTCGATGGCAAGGTAACAAGAAGAATTATCGCCCAAGGGAACTCGCCGATCATATCGATACCATCAAGAATGTTGTGGAATTTTGTTATAAGAAGAACAGCTCGACAACAATCCCCTTCATTGTCGACAGACTCCGTCAATGAATATACTTGAGCATGGCGCAGTTTAAGTTCATCAGAAGACACCTTGGATTTCAACAGTCTACAACTAAATACTGTTACCTAGTAATAGTTTGAAGCAACTTCTTTATTATACATCAACTCAAAAATACTTCCTTGCAAGCCATTCACGAGGTTTTCGATGTTACGAAAATCCAGTACGTCCCACGCAGCTACTAGAACGGCCTCCAACTCCGCTACGAGTCTGTACTGTTATGCATTGGCGTTCGCATGTTGCGCAAGTATTCCTCACAGGTTCTTAATAAGACTGAGGTTTAGCCTGCAAATTGGCCAGTAGCGCGTGTTGATAAAACCAGCTTTTGATTTTGGTGAAGCTACACCCATGGACAGTGACATTGTCAGTGCCAGGAAGTGTAGCTTTGAAACAAACACCCAAAAGTTGCAGAAAGTGCAGAGCGAATACATGCCGGTGTTCTTGTGCATCCCAGTCAAAAAATGAGGGTCAGCTGCAGGGCTGAGACACTCCAGCAGACGTCACCGAACTTCCCACTCCAATTTTTCGGTGGCAACAGAAGAGTGCTTCTTTTCAAAACCTTCACTCCCCAAGGCCGAGAGAGATCGCTTGAGGGCACAAAGGCTATTACGCTCAAATGTTGGCAAATGCACTGCTTCCAATTCATCTGTTGTTGTCTCACAAGCTACTCAGGATTCAGAAATGCCTATTCCTTCCCACTGTTTGACGTCTGACACTCATGATCCGCTTGAAAGTGATGATGTTTCCATGAGAACCCCACATTCGGGAAACATGTAGGGCATCTCCGGAATGATGGCTCCGTACTCTCTTGTGTTTCAGCTAACGTTCGTTCACTGATTAAAAATCACAATGCATTCTCCTTCCATCTTGAAAATTTCAATTCTGACGTAATGGCACTTTCGGAAACGTGGCTTGATCCCGAAGTTGATATGTCTCCACTACTGAGTTCATGGTGTTCTCAATTTGAGGTTCTTAGATGCGATCGCAATAAAAAAAAATTGGAGGCGGAGTCGCTTTAGTAGTTCGTAAGATATTGGCACCAATACTAGTTTTTAAGGAATCGGTAGAAGATTCATATGAAATATTGTGCGCAGATGTCCATGTTTCCGATTTTAGAGTTATTCGGTTTGTTGTGTTATACAGGGCTCGGGCTCCCTCTTGTGCTGTTCCCAAAACTAAACAAATGATCAAGGCTATTGGGGATGTGGTATCTTGCAACTTCCCCTGTATTGTGATGGGAGACTTCAACCTTCCGGACATTCAATGGACTTCTCATCCGGTAGCCAAGAGTTCAATTTCTAAAACCTTCCTGGAAATGTGTGCTGTTCACAACCTCTCGCAATATGTTATTACTGAAACCCGTGGTGATCATATACTCGACCTCATTTTTTGCACTGTTACTGATTTGATACAAGACCTCAAAGTAATGCCACCTATAGGCTCTAGTGACCATTCCTCGGTTCATTTCAAGTTGAATCATCTGGTTAAAAGTACGCACAGTTGCATAACGAAGTGGGACTTCAAGCTTGCAGATTATGACGGCATTAGGCGATTTCTTGAAGACATTGACTGGTACGGCTCTCTAAATTCTGTACAGTCAGTTGATGACAAGTATGAGTTGTTTATAGCTGTGCTCCTGCACTCCATACAGTTGTTCGTGCCAACGCGCAAGGTGCCCCTGCGCAAGTCATATCTACCCTCTTATCTATGTTCGGTATTCAAAAGGAGATGGAATGCTTGGTCCGAAGCTAATAAACAAGGCACTCCTGCTCTTTGGCATCAGCTCAGAAAACTAAATAAACTTTTTGACCGTAAGCTGCAAAAGTACAACATTCAAGTAGAGAAGAAAATTGTTGAGACGAGTGACAAGGCTGCTTTTTTCAAACTTCTGAAGTCCAAGCTCAGTGCTGACCGCTCTATGACCCCTCTCATAGGTGAGGATGGCAAGCCGGTGATCACTGATGCTGATAAAGCTGATTACTTGCACAGACTTTTGCTAGTGTGTTTGTATCTGAAACCCAGGAATCCTTTGATATTCAGTCTGTTAATCCTATTTACCCAGTTATGGAAGACTCCGTCTGGTTCACAAGGGAGGAAATCTTGAAGATGCTCCTTACTTGGCCTCAGTCTCAATCGCTAACACCTGATGGCATCCCACTACAGTTTATCAAAAATGTTGCATACATCATTGCGGGGCCATTTGAATATATCTTCAATCTGAGTTTTATGAGGGCAGAAGTTCCTCGCAGGTGGAGGCACTCTTTTGTTACGGCGATTCCGAAAAAACCACCGTTAACTTCATCCTCCAACTATAGGCCAATCAGCATAACATCTATCTTCGCTAGACTTTTTGAGAAAATACTGAAAAAGAGGATCGTTGCTCATCTAAAATTACACTGCATCATTTCACCATACCAGCACGGCTTTTAAAAAGAGAAATCTACAGTTACTGCTGTGATTCAGTCACTTAATGATTGGACTTCACTAATCGATGATAATAAAGATGTCGATATTATTTACTTCGATTTTGCCAAAGCTTTTGACAGGGTATCACACAGCAAGCTCCTGCGCAAGCTTTGTTTGATTGGTATTCATCCGCGGATTGTGTTGTGGCTCAGAGCCTTCCTTACTGATAGGACCTTCATGGTTCGCGCGAATAGCTCTTACTCGAAACCGAGACCTGCTTACAGCGGCGTCCCACAGGGTGGGGTGCTTTCACCTATTCTGTTCAATGTGTATACCTTCGACCTTCTGCAAGCCCTTGCTTCGCACAGTGTCTCCTTTTGCGCCTTCGCCGATGATCTCAAAATTTATTATCCTGTCAGTTCCCTGGACGACGTTGCTACCGTACAAAATGCAGTAGACTTCGTTAGTCAGTGGGCACAAGAGTGGGAATTGCCTCTGTCCCGTGAAAAGACTAAAGTCCTTCATATGGGTCCACACAACATTAACCATGAATATGTTATTTGCGACACACCCATCGCGAGAGTTGAAGGAGTGGTGGACTTGGGTTTTTTGATTACCAAGAATCTCAGCTTTGACAAGCACTGTAGCAGATTGGCTGTCAAAGCAATGAGGGTCGTACACAATATCTTTAGAGCACTTACGACAAGGAATAGTGTTGTCTTGCTTAAAGCCTACAAGACGTACGTTAGACCTATACTTGAGTATGGTACTCCTGTCTTCAATCCATTCACTTGCATCAAGAAGCTTGAAAGAGTCCAGAATACATTCACAAGAAGACTTATGATTCGTTCGATTGGGTTCCACTATGACCAGATTCCCTCAAGCAATGAAAGAAACTTGAATCTTGGCTTATCTACACTTTCTTTTCGTAGGAAGGTTAATGATCTTCTCTTACTTCACAAGATCTTGTATGGAAAATGTGAGCTCAATCCTCAGGATCTCTTTTCTCTGAGAACATCAAATACCCGTGGTGGAGCCATTAAAATTCAGCTTAGGAAAGCCCGGCTAAACTGCAGGCGCCATTTCTTTGTTAATAGGACCGTTCCCAAGTTTGACAAAGTTCGCAAAAATCATCCCATTCCTCTCGCTTACAACTCATTCAAAAAACTCCTCAAACGCAGCTTCAGTCCCTGATGCCGTATGTGTCTTTTTGATGACGTTTGTTTTATAGTGTTTCTGTGTCATGGTCTCTTTTGATTGTTCTATGGTTTGAGTGTGTTTTTTTTTGTTTTTTTTCTTTACATTGCATAAGTTTATCTTATGTAATAAATAAAATAAAATAAATAAATAGCTCTGGTAACTGCATACACTGAGTCACGCTCAGTTGGGGTGACTCCAGGGGATGGTTGCATTTTCTTGCCGCAAGATGAAGTTTTGGTTATAGTAACACTGCACTCGTGGTCCAGGAACATCTCCAAAGTTCTGGCAGAGCTCGCTGGGCAACGTTCTGTATGATCCAAATGCACGAGACTACCTACGTCATGTTCGTTGTTCGCGTCTCTGAGCATGCAATCATCGTACTAGAAGTTCGTTCCTGAAAGTATATCACCTTCTCCATCTAATGTGTTTGTTCTCGTTGGAAAAATGTTATTCGGATGTCTTGTATAGATTAGAGCTGCCCCCGGGTCTTTATGCGAGGAGCCAGCCTCTTGCAGAAGGAACCTAGGAAGTGATGGTTGCAGAGATTTTGATGCCAAACGAGCATGATCTTCACAGTCTCTTATATTCGGTTCATGCATAATGTGACTGAACAACAAGTTCTGGCAGAACCTTTGCAATAGCGTATCACTACTACTGAGACGATGTCGTCGACGAAGCTCCATTGCTATGCAAAAAAAACCAAGTCATCTTCGTGAGTTAGCCCACCTGACGATAGCGGGACTTTCACAAGCTGCATGATTTGGGTCAGCATCTGTGGTTCTGAAGACGTCGATTAATTCCAATGCAAAACGTATTTAAGACTATTTTTAGGCAGATCTGCACCAAAAACAGTGTCTTTCAGATGACTCCATTGAAAACGGGGTTATGGGTGCAACAACTTCTATAGTATGGCAAACGGAACGCCTAAAGTGTCGATAAACGAAACAATACCACCTGGTTATCAATCCACCTTTTCCTGATTTTTTCCCGAGCAAAACGCTCATTCAACAGCAAGTGTCCCTATACTTTTGGTACAAAGAATTCCTCACTCTTTCTTTCCAGAAATTTATAGAAAGTCGATGTTATTGACTGAGGCCATGTGTCTTAAGGTTTGTCGATCCGATGAATCGAGTGGGCAAAGAATCAGGCCGAATAAAAGAACGCTTCCTTATGGGCAAAAATTAGGGTGCACCTATACTTTTGATACAGACTGTATAAGGAATCATCTCACTGTCTCGCTTCCTCCTCGTTTGTCTTCGTCATTTATCACTTGTACCCTCAGATATCCCAGTATTTCTTCATAAACATGTTAAGTAAGATCTTTTGATGCTTTCTTGGGAACTACTGATGAACGGGTCTTTGACCCGTGGACACCAAGGAGACTGCTCTCCTCGTTTAGCTCAAGCCACGGAACCGATCAGTGGAAAAACTCAGGATCTCTCGATTGATTCACAACTTTCCATGCGTTAACCTTTACGTCAACCTAGGCTAGACTGAGTTGTTGTCTACTGTCCAACCATTGTTGTTTGCACGACACTATTGAATAGCTTGGTTTCTTGAGGTTATCTCATAAATGTGAAATGATGTGTAATGTAAAAAAAAATATCCATAGAAACGCGAGGATATCAAGTGCTAGGACGAAATCTGGCCTCAATGGTTTTTGAAGGTGGGATATCCATCATACACAGCGGAAAATTCCTCTAATTCCTACTACTCCGGAGAACGGGCGTGTTTATGTGTTTGAATGAAGACTTTAACTTTATCTTTATCTGTCAAAGCCTGAACAGTGACATTAGCAAAATGGACCCAGTTTCCAGAACAGTTCATAGCAATGTAACAGATATATTTCAGCGATGTTCATCCGGCGCCTGGGGAGATTGGTTACCTTGCTCGGTTTCATGCGGTATCGGGTTTCAAATCCGCGAGCGCCTCTGTGACGGTAACCTTTGCGCAACGGCTAGCAAACAAGCACGAACTTGTAACGAACAGGTCAATCATTTGGTGCAAACGTAGAGTAACCCTGTATGTACACAACATGCCACTCTATTTTGCAGCCTTGTCCAGCGAATTCCAATGATTTCGAATGGGAAGACTGGAGCGAGTGGACTGAGTGCAGCCAGACGTGCGGTGAAGGATTCCAGTCCCAGGAGAGGGGATGCAGAAAAGGTTCTCTCGTGTCATTCTCTCCAGAAAACAGTGCGATTTATAGTAAGATCCCAGACGTGCTTCCTTTTTTTTGGGAGAAATTCTCTATATATAGCAGTTGAGTCTGAACTTATTACGGGGGTTAATTCGGAAAACCCGTTTACTTTTTTTTTCGCATTAATGAACGTATTGCTAAAAACATGCTCCTAGGTATCTAAAACCAAAAAAAAAAAGATTTATTGCGAATTTAATGATTCATGAAATGCTGAATATCCTCACTTTTTGAACTTTAGAAAAGTTTATGAGACCAAGGGCGAAAATATTGGGACTTCCTCTTCCATGATTTATTACGTTAAAGCAAGTAAAACTACTATGCAGCACTATCGCAGGTCATATTGCGAATTAAGAGATTATTTGCCGCTATTTTGGCTGGTTCCACATAACAATCAAATTCATCGACATGGCTTCCAAACTGGGTAGTTGAACCAAAAGTCCAACGTTTTTCTTTGTGTCTTTATTTTCGTAGCAGAATGCTTGTATTCGCATGGCATAGTCCGGCTGTTAACCTAAATCTGAGGAGATTGAAGCTAATGTAACTTCTTGTAATTCTCCTCATTCAAGAAAATCGTGGATTTTGATCTTATAACGACGACTTCCTGTGCAGTTTACATTTATTCACAGAGGTTTGTGACTAATGTGCTTCAGTTTACATCAGCGTTTACAGGGCTAGCGAAGTTTTGTGAACTTTACCTTTCTGAGATTCAGGTAAGAAGCCGGACTTGAGACACGCTGCTACAACTATTTTGTAGTAGGTTAGCGATGTAGAGCTGTACACGAGGTTGTTTTCTTTATTAACGGCTAACGTTTCGGCGAGTTCGCCTACGTCAGTATTTTGTAGTAAATGAAGTAAAGACGAGGTCGTCTCGCACCTCGCTCGCACCTTATTAACAGCCGCCTGACTTCCCTCTCATAATATACCCAAATCCATGATTCTGATCATCTTAATCACTCAATGCTTGCAACTAGCCATTTCATTCACATCCTGACTATTATGTATGCTAGACCCAGAAGTAGCCGAAATTTTGATACAAAAATTTTTGTGCTTATTTTCAAGCGCTCAAACTTTAGTGATGGTCAAGGTACTCTCATCTGATACACGGCAGTTATATTATAGACATTTTTTCCACTGCTCAGAACGATTCCCAGGTCCATCATTTGGTGCCTTTTAGTGCTTTTGCCGCTTTTTGTTTCACCTCGGCAAAACATCTATCCCCAGAGATACCTGCCCTTACCTTGTCAGATAAAAAGTGAAAAGGGGAGATGGGGTAAGAAGTTGTCTCTAGGACGCTTGCTTATACATCAAGAACAAAAAAATCTGCTCAATCGATAGCAGAAACGCTTTCCAAATTAGGTGAAAAACGTCGATGAGTTGTTCTGGAAGTCGATATTTGGCAGGATAACGGAGAATTGGTTAAGTAGCCAATGAGTGATCAATATAGTCAGAATTATTGAATGTGTATGTGGAAAGTTGGTAACCCTTAACAAGGTGCATTAACGAGGTGAGAACGAGATACGAGAAAAGTCGCTAATTACTTTTCGTATGAAAGGTCCCCGTCCCGTAAGTAAGTGGTGCAGCGCGGGAGATCAGATGGACGGTTTCCATTGGTGCACACCGCTTTTCACATGTAGAAGTGAATCTATAATGGTGGAGCTAAAGCGGTCCTGGGACTGAAAATGGCGCATAATTTCACATTCAACCATTCAAGTCAAAAATATTGCTCACAGCTATCATTCCTCTTTATCATGGACAACAATCAATTACAGTTTTTCAAGGATCTTGTCCTTCTTCGGATTCTGTGAGACAGAGGCGCTGTGTTCCTGGTCCTTGTCCCACCTGGAAAGAGTGGTCAGAGTGGACAGAATGTCCTTCGTGTTCTCGATACCACACACGAACAAGATCGAGGCAATGCACCTTGCACTCTACCGATTCTGCAGCTTCTTGTGAAGGTACTGTTCAGTTGTGCTTTACTTTCTTTTCAAGCACATAGAGCGGCAGTGACTTTAAAAAAGGCATCTGCACATTGACTAGGGTGGATGACTTGAGTGTTGATCGAATCGAAGACCTTCGTATAATTTCATCTCCTTGTTTTTTTTTAGTGAGAATACGCATCGTACATTGCTTCACCGTTAGCAATTTCTGTATTGATATCTACTGTTGTTGTATACTACTGCAGCATTGCTATGTGCAGCTTGGAAGGCTACGGCTTTTTTAGTGTTTCTTTTTTTCAACTTTCACTACTCTTTTCGCTGCGCCTGTGAATTCTACACTTGCAGCAGCAAAACACAAACTTATATTTCTGACACTTCAGGCGAGTCTCACATGGAAGAAGCATGCGACGTGTGGTGCAGTTCTGGCGGCATATCCAGCAACCATCCTGGAATTGAGCTGATAACTGGGAAGGGAAGGAGAAGGGTAGGCAAGACAGATAACAATCGAATTCATTTTCATTTCGCAAAATTCAAAAATCCATTGAAAAAAGGCAGTTGCAGAAGTGCTTGACCGGATTTCAGAAATAAAGTTGATGAGGTGTTCACTTAAATTTGAAACGATGAGAATGAAAGTTCGAAAAACGAAAATAGAAACTAGGAAATAAGAATGAACAACTGAAAACGAAATCATCACTATCATCACTATTCCGTACAGTAATTCATTTCCTGCCTTTTCCCGTCCTCCCTCACAGTGGCTAACAAATAGTGGGATGTTCACTACAGATTGTTCAATGCGTTCTCCGAGTCCATATGAGGGTAGCCACGAAAGTGTTGTTCCCACCACCCAACCATGCTTCCACTTTGTACATGCTGGTGAGAATCATTATTTCCTCATCAGCCGTCTAAGGCTTCCATGTTGTACGAATTCTTTTGCTAAACTCGGCAATGCTTGATCGACGGTTGCTGTGCTTACTCCCAGACAATGCAATTTGGATTCTAAGGTAACAGTGATCTGATGGTCTCATCTGATGTTAGATGATCACATGTTAGTTCATCAACTTGGTAGATAATTTAACGGTCAAAGCAAAATCGGATCACAATTTTCTACGCATTACCACCAACTATTAAATTTTGATACCTCTCATTTCTTTCCTGCTTAGCAAAATTTGCAGTGATATAACAGTAACTCGCTGTTTGCTTGGTAAAGACTCGATCGCAGACAGTAATCCTGCAGTAAAAAAGGGTCTAACAGGAGGAATGATTGCTCATAACATTAAGGTGGTGGCACATGGTGGACGAATTGTTCCTGTTGAAAACGAGGAGTGGGGAGCATGGACAGAGTGGTCAGAGTGTTCTCATACTTGCGGTTCGGGAAAGAGGAGGAGGTGAGTTGTAGTAGTCGTCTGAAATCCTTATCTTAGAATTTGCTTGTATGTCTGCGGCTCGGCTGGCTATTTCATTTTTTTAGGACCCGTGTCTGCGTCGGGGAGCACTGCCCATTACAACCACGAGAAACAGCGAAAGAGAGCTGTAACTTGCAGTCTTGCCCTGATGGTAATTTAGTACCAAGTACAAGTGGGGAACTCCGATATGACACACTCATCAGTCAATCGCTGCATCAGCAGTTGCAACTATTCAATATCTGGTTACGATTCGTTCGCTCCGAAGTTTGTTTCTGTGTTCGAGAGTGAGGTCTTCAGACAATGATTTTTAGTTAACTCAGAAGACCATATAACAAGAAGTCAAACAATCTCACAACAGCGCCGTATTTATCAGTAACATATCCATTATTACTGTCGACCATTTTGCAATATTTGTTACGGTTTTGTTCGATTCAATGGCTATAGAAGCATGTCGGATTGGACAGAGAAAATTGTGATGCAGCCCCTTCATGTGGTCAACCTGAGCCGGGTTCTTTCCGGGATTGGTGACTCTTTTGTGACCTAAACGAGTGGTAATCCTATGAGGCTTATGAGGTCTGTATACTATGTAACCTCTATAATTTTTCTTCACTTTCATTGCGAAGGAGTCTGGCCTATATTTTACCTCTCATTCCTCATTGACTTACTATATTCATGGTCATTCTCATTCAAGGCTAGTTCCCTTGCAGCCATATTTAGTTATACATTTGTTCAAATAACTCGATGGTGTACCAAAATGGAAAAACAAACAAACTGGGACATGGAGAACACCAATTCCGCACTAGTTGTGAAATATCAGATCACTAATACCACCTTCCTCATGTGGTCCCAAGAGCCCGTGACGGTATATCAGATAGCTCTCCTCCTAAGGAAGGTGAATAAAGCCCCTAACCGAGACCCTGTCCTCAAAAACCAGAACGGGTCTTGCTAAGCCGAGAGCAACTAGGGCTAGGCTGACCCACTTAACCCAGCGCGTACGAACTCGCCAAGGACCCTGGCCGAACGGCCTGGGAGGACCCCAAGGGAGGGGGTCCACCAACTGTCGTGATCCTCAAACGATTAACCGTAAGTCATATTAATGCATCATCACGTATTACTAACTCGAGCTGATGCAAAGGCGGGAACATAGCAGTGTGAACCAAAAATGGTTTCATTCTTCGGTGAATAAGACTGTTATCGGGGCGGGAATGACTTCATTCACCGGTTGATTGAAGTTGCTATCGGGTAGCAGCGCTAAGCTCACGCTCTTACACTAGCTCGCGCTAGTGATATATGAAGCTATAGTGATATGGCCGGAAAGAAACCAGGCTTGAATCAAAATGACTACGAGTGCACCCGTCTCAGTTATTAAAAATCATCTGTTTGGAACGAGTTTCCTTGAACATAACTATATCTAGGTAGTAAATAATATCGAAACTCTTCCAGTCTACGCCGACCTCCCTAAGTGATGAGGAGGAGGCTCGCAGTAGAGCTATCTACCTCTCTATGAGTGTTTCGCTGTAATGGGAAAGCCGTTGCGTGGGAGTTCTGGAAGACGTCTCATAAGAGTTAAATGCAACACCCACAGAAGTTCTTTTCATCGAGTTATCCTACCCAAGTACACAGGTTATCCAGTGTAACTGATACATACAGCACGGCTACTCTTTTGGAAACCCTCGATAAGCTCAGATATTACTTGTTGTAATTGGGAATGGGTACACTTCTTAGCGCTGCACCTATCCTAGAAATTTTTCATTGATGCCATATTTTGGATACACTCATCTCCTCAAACAGGAATATCTCTGTGAACGCTATCAAATGTTTTCGGCTTTCCATTTCTAAAGCCGTAAATGACTCTCCCATTTGGACAAATATCCCGTTTTTTGAGATGAGCATGGTGTTTCCTCACTACACCTCGTTTTCGAGAAAACGCCTTGATTTTTGAGAGACGAGCTGGTCTACTTGGTCTTCCTGGTCGGTTTGTTCTGTAACATGCGGTGACGGAGGCGTTCAAGCAAGGAGGCGCCGTTGCTTACGGAACTTCTTATTCCAGGTACTAGTTGATTTTTTTTCATATTGTATGTACAAATATCACAGCCAGAACAAAAATTACAAAGGGGGAGGGTGGTGGCCCGGCGTTCTAATCGTCACGCAGATAATCACTTGCGTGCACTTCGGAGTTTTAAATCAGTATTCATTCTCTGTTTTCACTCTGAGAATTTTCCGTCTCTTGATCTCACGGAAAGCACAGGTGTTCCACACAAATCCCAACCGTCCTTGATCAGCAGAATGTCTTCAAACATTTCACAAAGTCAGTTAAGTTCTGACCATGAATTTGACATCGATTCTGCCATGCAGTGCGTTTCGTAGGATCGAGATGAGTCTGTGTACATTATGCTAAGGAGTCGAAGAAAAACGCGGAAGTGTCAGTTCTGAATGCGTGTTTTTGGTTGAGGGCCAGGAAAGAGGAAATCAATTTGTATGCATAGTGATGTTTAATTTAAAGAACCAATCCTGAGAAACGTACTGATTTTTGCTACATCCTCGTAATCTTTATCTTCTATGTATGTAATAATATGTAATAATAATATTTGTATGTAATACTCGGGAGAGACAGTAAAATATTTGCAGTGTGACGGCTCACCTCTGGAAACTCGGGCATGTTCTGCAGACATAGAATGCCTGCCGCTCAGCGAACAGTATCTTCGTACTAGTGAGTTCTCACGAACTCCTTGGAACTTCCTCTTTTGCATGAGTAATTGCTTGATAATTGTTATTCATTGTTATTTCGAAAAAAAAATATGAGTCAACTAGCCAACATAATTCCAATTCTGTGCACAAGAATCGACGATTTTCCACGCCTACCGAGAACTTGGAAAGTTGAACAAATTGCTACTTTTAAGGAAAGTTATTCGTTGCTACTTTCGCGAGCAAGTTATTCGTTCCAGTTCCTGCGTGGTCACCCTGGTCGCCGTGGTCTTCGTGCTCCTGTTTCACAATGATGGAGAGCAGACGCCGGTTTTGTCTTGTCGCTGATCCTGCCGTTCAGGGATTCTGCACAGGTTCCATAGTAGAGCAACGGCCGTGTGCTCCAACGGTTGGTTCATTCTTCTTGGTATACATATGTTCATCGCTCATACTATGTAATAGGAGATATCAACAAATTAGCATGTAACTCTGGTATGTTTCTGGAAGCTGTTCTCAGACTTTTTTCAGAAACGTATTAGATTCTGACCAGATCTCAGCCAGAATTCATTTTCAGTCCTGCACTGCTTCCCCTGGAGGATGGTCCGCATGGTCAGATTGGTCACAATGCTCAAAGGACTGCCAAGGCACAGGACATCAAATTCGTAATCGGATGTGCTCAGATCCGCTTCCTTCGAACAGGTAACGTAGGAATCTCAGTCACAGGGAAACAGTATACCTACTGAGGCTTGTATTTAGTTCCTGCCATGTTCTTTGAGTAACCAGACCTGAATGACCACGACTAGTTACTCAAAAGCTTTGATACTTGTTAGAAGTACTCAGTCTGAAGTGACTTCAGCGTCACTGTATGAAATCGAAGATTGTGCGCCTGACGCTCCGTGGAGTCCAGTCGCTGACGGCTCTTCTCCTACGGTTGTCGTTTAAGACGGATCACGTGTTCCTCCTACCTGATATTACTTAACTTGGCGTATGCTGCAGCGTCGGTGATCTTTGACTGTTGGCGTAGGGTGGAGCTCCGTAATCCAGCCCACACTTGCGTGAGGCGGGGTAGGTTATGTGTTGTACGTACACGTACATGCCTGCATACATACATTTGTTATGTGCATGTAAATATTTGTGTATACATAATTGTCAAAATTCCCATTACACATCATAAGTCTCCTTCACCTTACTGACGAGTGCAGGAGGAAACTTATAATATAGCTTAGTTTCCGTGTAAGAATAATGCATGAAACGAAAACAAGCAACAGATCCTGAATTGAAATATAGAATTACTCCTAGCATCATCCTCGATGGAGCGTTTGACGGCGCTGACCGCATTCTTATCCCGCTTGCGTAACGCTCGGGTTTTTGAGGTCTACGTTAAAGCAGGAAGAACCGTTTGTTGAGGAAGTGGGCAGGTGTTCTTCGTCACCTTTACTACGTCCTCGATCCTGTTATCGGCTTCTCAAACCGCTTGTTTCCTTCTTCCCAACTCTCGAGCGGGATCGTTCATCATGTTGACTTGCCGACCTAGATATATGTTCACAGCTGGTGCATTTGGATATGGTCGTTCGGTTGAGCGAGAATGGGGCATCCGGGACCAATCCGTCTCTTATGAACATCGTCTCGGTGAGATTTAGTTAGCAACCAAACTTTCTACACGCGTCGTCGAAGTCGGCCAGCATCCGCTCCGCTTTACTGATGGTTGGTGTTATGAGGACGATATCGTCAGCAAAGCGAAAATGGTTATGCCGCCGGCCATCAACTTGCGCTCCCATATTATCCCATTCTAGTCTCTGCATGACCTGAAGAGTGGTGCTGAACAGTTTTGGCGACACGATGTCGCCTTGTCGAACCACATTCTTGACGTCGATGGTGATATCGTCGTAGAATGGAGAAATCCTGATCGTGAAGTGTTGTAGAACTCCCGAAAAATCTTGATGTATTGAGTAGGTATGCCCTGGTTGCCTAGGGCTTCCAGGACCGATTCTGTCTGAACAGAGTCAAAGGCTTTCTTCAAATCGATGAACGTGAGACAGGGGGGCATCTTATACTCTCACCACACCATTTGATGAGCCCAATGTGTCTGTATACAGTGTGTATATGATCGATGGTACTGAATCCTTTCCAGAACCCTGCTTGCTCGCACGGCTGTTCTTCATCTAGTGTCCTTTCGATCCTGTTAAGGATCACTCGCATGAAAAGCTTGTAGACGACGGTTAGCACGCAGATGGGGTGATAATTGCCGATGTCCCGCGGGTTTCGCTTCCTGTACAGTAGCACGATCCTGCTGCTCTTCCATTGCTTAGGTACCTTGCATCCCGACAGGTACCGCGTGATAAGTCTAGCCGAGGTGTCAATAAGAACTGGCGATAGGTTCTTTAGATGTTTCGGTCGAACCCTATCGGGGCGTGGTATTGTACGATTCTTTATCGACTTGATGACATGCCGCACCTTGGAAGGGAGAACCGATGGGACGACATATCCGTCCGCCCACAGATGACATGGATGGAGGTGGATGTGGGTGTCGGGAAGATCCGAGTGGAGGTCGTGAATGGCCTTTTGCATTACTCGTCTTGATGAAGGCATTGTTCCGACTGCGGTCATCTTGGCCTTACGATTGGCGAAGCCTCGCTCGCGTTGAAGATGCTTTTCCCTGCCTATGCGGCTTTGGCCAACACTGCTGCTCGTCTCTTTTTTGAAGGTCTTCTTTTATCTCTTCTCGGCACCGTTTTGCCAGCTCGGACGTTAGCTGGTAGTTGACCCACGCTGGCGTAACTTGAAAGTTTCGTAAGACAATCGTCTCTGTGTGGTTCTTGAACCATACGCTTTCCTTGCGCTGTCGCGGAGATGCTGAGCAAGCCGATTGTATTTTTCATCGATGCTGTCGACAACGGCATCTTCCCAAAACCCGGCTAACAAAGTGAAGAGATCCCAACTGGTGACGGGTTTGGGACTCCACTTCTTGGATTTTGCGGCTTCCTCTTCTTTGAGTGGAGGAATCTTGCATGAAGGAGGCAATGGTCTGATCCGGTGTAGCACAACGACAAAGACGTTGGTCAGGCAGAATCTTCGATTGACGACGATGTGGTCAATTTCGTTATGGTACTCTCCACCAGGTGACTCCCACGTCCAGCGAGGGGAAGTTGGCTTCTGAAATTGTGAGTTGCCATTGATGGTCTTTGTCCTGATGATAAATTCAAGCAGCCTCTCTCCCTATTCGTCCCGCCGTAGGCCATGGATACCGATGTGAAGCTCATCAGGCGTTCTGATTAGGCCGCTCTTGCGTTAATGTCGCCAACGATGACATTACAGAATGTGTGGTCTTTCCTGTAAAACTTCTTCAAGTCCATAGAGAACGCGTCTTCATCGTAGCTGGATGTTGGAGCGTAGGCGATGAAGATTATCAAGGCCGGCATTGAGCCACGCCTTCGCAAACGTCCGATTAGGGTTGCTACAACCTGTTCTAACAAATCGATTTTCTTGACCAAGTACGAGTTGGACATGGAGGACACGAGGACCCCGACTCCACCAACTCCTCTACTGTCGCAGGTTCCAAGGAACAATTCTTCTTCAGTTTCGAAGGTGGCCGGTGTCTTCTTGTTTCGGTCAGTCCGATGACATCGTGCCTGATCTTCTTGACCTGCATCATTAGGTCCTCGATGGAAGCCTCCGATGAAAGTGTTCGGTGTGTGCGTTGAAGGTACAGACAGTCATCAAAGTCCTTCTAGTTTTAGGCAACCTAGATAACCCCTCAGACTTCGTCCTTACAGGCACTACCATACCAGTGACTTTTTTGAGATCAGAGGAACACTCTCTAATATTGCTGTGTGTAGCAGCTTGAATAAAAGTGTGACCTCGCAGGGAATAGCTTAATGGGCTCTATTCCCCCGTAGGGAGCTGTGATAGGATTCCCTCGGGAATTTTGCCGGGCTTCCCGGGAGTGGACGTCGGAGCTTATTTTTTGAAGGCGACTCCGAACCGCGTCCCTTGTACCTACCAGTCACTTGGGTGCAGGGCTTTTGGTAGGATAGAAATGTAGGATAAAATCTGCACACACGTAAGCACACTCACGCAGCATGCATGAGCACATCCGCGCGCTGACATGGACATGGTATGGATCGTCCCGACACTGCAGAGACAGGGAGTCCGTACTCTGAATCCACCCGCGTCTCAAGGCAGGTACAAGGTCGTGTTTGATCTGCAATTAGTCCCCTTTTCGCCACCTGGGGACGTGCCACGTAGCCTCACGACTAATCGGCTGGGACCCCCTTCATGAGGGATATCCTTGAGCTGCATCCTTATTTTATAATATCTTAATATTAATTCCAATATTTTATAATTTATGGTATAATCCTGTTTGTGGGATTATCAGAGGGCCGCATATATTTTCTAGATCTTACTAGTGAAATCAGCAGAATTTCCCTATAGGGCAATATGCATATGACAACAGATTTTACAGAATATCTTTGCTAGGAGCACGAATAAAGTCTATCTCAGTAGACTGCCAAAATATATGGTTCTAATATTCGAACAGAGTTTACGTTTTCTTTTTGCGCAATGCCAGAATTCAGGGGTTCCTACTGCGTTGGATACTCATTCGACCAGAGGCCATGCACCTCCTCTCATCCTTGTGGCAATCGGGTGGATGGAGGATGGAGCGAGTGGAGCGAGTGGAGTGACTGCGGCGGCTCTTGTGCTAATGCTCATCGAAGCCGGACAAGGTAGGTGGAAAGTCATCCAAATAGGGGAAGGTGGGTCAAATCATGACGCAGGCAAACACATTTATGTTGTAGCCGTTGATATGACTAAAATAAGATAAGAATTCATCAAAAAGTTGACTTCAGCTGGTACCAGTCGAGTCTTTCGCGAACTTCCAATGTGAAGCTTTTTATTTGATCGGTTTTCGCGAAGGAACCATGAGAAACTCCCTCGTATTTTAGATTCTGTTCTAATCCACGCCCTTCTCAAGGAGGCAAGCCGTGCTTTGGAAATGACTTCGAGTTGCAGCCTTGTGTGGACGACAATTGCCGCTTATGTAATCTACTACATTTCTTATCCTCTGAGTTAATGCTTGTCCGGATGGATGCACATTTCATTCTCGTTATTTGGGGAGCACTACTTCACATCGCTGATATCAATTGCTTCTCATCGAAGCCTTAGTTTGGGAACCCAAGGGCTATAACTCCTCACTTACCAATTCATTCGACTGTCATGACTCAACAATGTTTCTGTTCTTGTTTGTTTTCCTATGTTTTCCGCACTTACAGCGGTTGATGGAGCATGGGGAAGTTGGTCTTCGTGGAGCGAATGCCCGAGCGGATGCGGTTTCGCTCTTCAGTCTCGGTCTCGTACATGTGACAGCCCACCTCCTGCGTTTGGTGGCAAAGTCTGCCGTGGTTTAGCACATCAGACTTCTGTCTGTGTCTCTGAACTATGCAATGGTTCGCACTTTTTTGTTCGTAACATTCATATGTTTTTTCTGTTCATTAGGTAACTGCACAGTATAATTTGCAACGTTCGAGCTGCATTGAATTGTTATGCTAGGGGACATTTGGGTGACTTTTCTGGTATATTAGAGTTACAGAATCAGTGGATGGTGAATGGTCTGCGTGGAACGAGTGGTCAACTTGTGTTGGTAACTGTGGATTGGGTTCGAGAACCAGGTTGGTTGAATCTGGTAGAGCCTTTGATTATGTAGAAGTAACTATGATGTTGCTGCTACCAATGGGCTTTCATGTGACTCAGTGAAGCGTTGTGAGGATGGAGAGGGCAAGCCTCCCCAGTAGAGCTTTGTAGAAATGTAGCGTCGAAAGTGGGTATGTAGCACCCACTTTATTTGCGTAACGTTTTCGTTTACTGCGAAGACCAATCTCGGAGTCAGCCTTACATGTAGTTTGATTTCCCTGAAAAGAAAAGCAGCGAAAGAAGAGAAAAAGCTACCCAGATACGCAAAATCATCTCTTTGTTCTATTCGTCTCGGGGAGAGCAACTGTAGTAGTTTGGTAGATTATCCTATTGTTCTTCCCAGTTAAATCCTAAAAATAGGATGCACTCTCATGATATTCCCTGGCTTTAGCTTGTACAAGCACGCATCGAATAGGTTGTAGGATTTTGCAGTAAAAGGTACGCAACAGTCCAAATTTCATGCAATTTTACCGCATGGAACACTGCGGATTTTGACAGTTTTGAACAATTCCACTACAGGGTGCGTGCCTGTGTTTCTCCATCGTCGTCACATGGTGGTGTGCCGTGTTTTGGCAAGTCATCCGAGGTCGAGGAATGTCAGGCTGAAGGCTCGTTTTGCAGTCGATTCCTTCATTACGCCGACCTCTTGGACTTGAGGGTATTGCAAGCTCTTCAATAGGTATTCCAATTTGCACTGTTCTAGGCATATATTTATACTCATGACTATGTTCTATTGACATTATCGTGCCTCATGTCTTTCTTTGACTAATCACCTTCGCCTCATCCTTCCAGTTTGTCTTTCATTCTATTTGCTCCATTGAAAGCAACACTTACGAAAATTTTCGATTCTGACAACGAGCTGAGGGTGCGTAAAAATTGAACAAAGTTTATGTACGATTCTTTTCTTAAACAATAACATGCAAAACTCGAATGTTATTAATAAGCAAAGATTTCTTATACGAATTTCAGGTAGTGCGCCCCATCTAGCACACCTCAGCACGGAACCGAAAAATTTCGTGTGTTGCCTTCTTGAAACTACGTTATAACCACATATCTTGCCGTTATTTGTACTCCAAGCGACCTTGCGGCACACGTTTCGAGTGAGAAAAAAAACCACAAGGAACATGGAAAGCCTTGTTCATGTCAGGGAAGCAGACCCAAAAATGGAGAATGACAAATACGATGTGGCTGGAGATTATGGGAAAAGAAAAGAGCAAGAGGATGCTCAAGAGTCGGAAAAGACAAGAGTTACAGGTCGCCTTTGGCCAGGAAGGTTACCGAGTCAAAGCTGACCTCAGATGTGCCATCTCGGTTCCCTCACAAACTTTTTTCAGCATGCTAAGAACAGTATCAACTTTCTGCCTTACTGCCTAGACACCGTTTGAATATTTCAATGAGTAAGAGATCAGTGAGAAAATTATTCATGTGTCACGAGACTCGTTGGAAGGTCCTTGGCTTTCCTAGGCAGGAAACAAAAAAGGTCTTGACCCATATGCCTCTGCGTCTTTCTCCCCTCACACAACTTCAGGAGAAGCTGAAGAGTAACTTTTAGCGATGTCCAGCTTGGCGCGGTGGCCAAATATCATAATCAAGATGAGTGAAGAAGTCAGCATACACAAAATGTCTTACTGAATTGCAAGCTGTTGAGTGCAACTAAGGATCTCCACCACCCAAGTGAAAACTCAGCTTAGGAAATTGTAGTTTATCTCGAGCGATTGGTTGGATTTTAATGGGTTTATGCTTGAAATTTTTTCCTAAGCTTGGAACCTGTGAAATCGTTGATTTCAAAATATGAGCTTGTCTCCTTGCAAAGTTGTTAGCAAGCTGAATTCCTCGTTCACGTGTTCTTTTGTAATACATGTGCATAGTACATCAACAAATCGCTCAAGTACAAGGATGTTCAAGACAACAGTATGTCCACATTTGTTTGGACACACCTAAAAGAAAAGAGAAAGCAGATGTGTTATTTTCAATTTCCGTTTCCTTAGTTGCAAACCGTAGGCATCTAGTAATTTCTCGAAACCCATTACTGCAACAGAGCAACAAGCGGGTACATGGGGCTCGCCTTGCCTTTCAAGAAATTTGAAAAAGTCAGGGCGAAAACGCCCACTGAAGAATTTTTTAGTGAAATTTGGTATTCTTCTACGATTTACGCTTATTGCCTCTTATCGAACAGAAGACGAAACTACATTTAGAAATACCCTCCATCAGACCCTAAGCCGCCCAGCCATTTGCAGCTTGCGCAAGTGGTTGTGGTCGAGCTCTTCCTCAATTTTTTGAAGTGCTGTTCCAGATATGCCAAATTCTTCCGGGACATTGAGCAAGCTTATTTCTCGGGTGGCGGGATAACTAATTGATACCAATGTATGCAAATGCAAAACGCGTGTCGTTAGCGTAATTTAGGCCCACCCTGTATAAATAAAAATTATCTGCACTAGTAACAGAAACCGCATAAGTAATGCAGCCTGCGTTATTCTCCTTACCTATGTAAGCTCACTAGCCTTTAAAAGAATCATATTGATCTCTTTGCCATGATGCTACACACTAACGGTTGTTTTCTACCGATTTATCTCTAACCTACGTATGTTCTGTCTCTACACTTGTGTACTTGTTAGTCATTCTCCCAGTAGCTCCGTTCATTTGTTGTGTATATTATTGTATATTGTAGGGGGCAGAACAGCCATCGCGAGTCTTTCTCTTGTCATACTGTCATACGAATCTGTAATATATTCTGTGCTTTTGCATTTATTTCATATCTCGCATTGTCGATGACCTCAATTCCCGCCAATAAAGTTATGAATTTATAAAATGAATGGGAACATATAATGAGTCGTCATAAGTCGCGTTTTCTCACAAATATCCTGCAAAATTTATCTGCAGCCATCCAGATCACAGGATTATGCATGAATGACTCAGAAAATTCGAAACATGACGAGATAAGTCAGCGGATGCTGAGACTTTCCCAAGCATCAACCAGCGATGACTCCGAACACAACAAAATGAAAACATTCATCAAAAAAAAAACTAACACACCTATCATAGCATTCTTAACCCACTCTACAGGGTGGGCCAAAGTTATGGGTTCTGGCCGCGCGAAGTGAATTTGCTCAAACATTGGCAAGCTTCAAGGTCATTCTGAGATTTGTTAATTTTTTCCAATAGTCCAAATTCTTTACGTCCTGCTGATTTCATTTCATCGGTCTGTTTCAACCATTTCCAGTTGTATACCCACCGTTCTGTTACTACCACTTAGCACCACAGCAACGTTTAGACACATGAGTTGTAGCCGTCCAAAGATGTGCAAGAACTTTATCCACAGAGTGGTACAATGTATCAGAGCTCTGATAACAGAAGGCATTAGTTCCGCTCGCGGGAGATACCGTTCTTCAAAAATTTCTGCCACAATCATGAAGAAACTGGGTGTGGCCGGTGCATTCCGATAAGCCATTTCCATCAAATCTCTCGTGAAACGAACAATGTCGAGCCACCAATGAGAACAACTGTGAGGAAACAAATGAAAAGGGATTTTTCAAATGATAACAAGCATCACCCTGCCATGAAGCCCACAAAAAGGTCTTTGAATGATGCTAGCAAAACTTTTTCAAATCGTCAGCTTCACTCGGTGGCCTACCAACTCCTTCCGCCTCCATTTACCGGATTACTCTATCTGTGTGATTCTCCTAGACCAGTTGCATGCTAGGAACCACACAGTGGCATTGGCGGGCTTGGGGGAGCTTCTCACATAAACTCGAGAATGATAGTGACCACTACTTGCGTGCCGCAGACAACACCTACCTGATAAGTCTGGACGCCCTATATCGGCACTGATAGAGTAACATTCGGAATCAAATGTAGATTACTGTTGCTGTAAGAGAACCTAACATTCCCTCTCAGAGACCTTCCCGATGTTATAGCTTCTTGCTTCAGGAAGTGAATTTTATCTGGTACCCATAATTTTGGCTCACCCTGTATATAAGAACGCTTCTATGAGCTTGGCACTTATTGTCCGTGTGCTGTCACACCACTTTGCTGAAGCGCCTCGAATGTCGTCCTCTACCCGGACGTTTACTCTCGAAACTGCTAAGGCTAAACTGACAAGGCAGCTCAACACATTGGGTAAACTTATTCAAGAGGCCGAGCAGTTTCAAAAACCCTGGACGTTCTCCAAACAAGTATCGGAGCTACAACAATTCCTCTCTACCAAAACACTTCTGATAGAAAATATCATCAAAAAGCCAGAAGAACAAAAAGATACAATATGGAATTCTTACAGTGAGTGTAACTGCCCAATAGCACAACCTAAACTAATTGAACCTAAGGAAGGATCCAACTTTGAGGTAGGCTCGATTGTGAAGAAAAAGAAGGAGAAAACATTGTCCAACAAACTATGGTTCTTGTAAGGAAATTAGACCTCCGCAAACTCGAATTAGATTGTCAGGCGGTATCTTTAAGAAACGGATTTAAATCAAGACGTTCATTTATACACGAGCCAAATGAATCCCCAGTACTACCTTGAGGGATCAAACAAGAGATCCCCATGCAATACTGCTAATAGGTGCAAATTTGATAGGCGTCTCGTGCGTAACGAGCTCCGGGAACCTGAGTTTTCTGGTACCCCAACGGAGTTCGACTCCTGGGAACTTTTTGAAGAACTGGTGCACAAACAATCATATACGAACATAGAGAAATTATCAATCCTGTTATCCTGCTGTAAAGGAGACGCTCACAGAGCGCTTAAAATGATACCTCGTACAGGAGGCTCTTATGAAACAGCAATAAAATAACTAGAGGAGCAATATCAAGATCCAAAACGTATGACAATGGCCCTGATAAAACAACTTGTATCCTCGAAGCAATCAAGTGATGGCCCTAGGTCATTGCGTGGTACTCTTAATGATGTGCAAGCAATTGTAACTGCATTCAGTAAGCAAGGTGAGACAATCAACACAACTTATATTATTAGGAAATCAATAGGTTGAAAGGCTTGAGCAACGATGGATAGCCGAGATGTAAGCTGCTGATTACAGGAGGCGGAGGGACTGTGGAGCGCGTGGACGAGAACGACAACTGGAGGAGTTTTCGTGAAGCCGACGCCATGAGAGGAGAAACCTCACGCTTCTAACACACGCCGCCACTGCGCCAACCGTCTGTTGACCAACCATGTGATACTATTCGTTGCTGTTGATTATGCCAAAGGATAAACCAGTGTTTTGCTGACTGCTGTATTCCCGTGCTATTCCAATATCAGTCGGCAACGTAAGTGGTAGCAGCGAGTTTGATTCGACCGAGTGAGGCACGGGTGAGTTTTTACCACTTACTGGCTTTGTTGAGCTGTCCTGAGACACAATATTGGGCCCATTCTTGGGATCGCCTTTTTGAACATCTTCATTACTCCTTGAGCGTCATTCCATTTTGACTCCCTTTTGCAAATTCTGGGACCTTTTCCCTTCTGTCACCCCAAATTTTCCTCCGATTCTCTCCCACTGTGATCTATTCTGTTTCCTGCACTTTCGTTTTCCCTGGCGATTCAAATTTGCAGTATTCAACGGAAGTACCAGAAAATTCCGGAACTGGCACTTCTCATATTTTTCTCTCGCATTACCAGCGATGACTCAGCAAATTTGAATTTGCCTCTTCCATGCACAACCTGAACTTGGCACTATGCCAAAAGTTTTTGCGAAGAGCGCGCGTTTTTCTTTGTCTCGGCCTCTCTCATGCGCAAGGATCGGAGCCATCAATGCTTCGTATCGAAGCAATTCTTGAGGGGTCTGATGAGCACATGTACTATTTACTTGGAATTTCTCCACGTTGACGCTAAACTAGCGCCTTGAGCGCCCCAGTGGTTCTGTTTCTGCGCAGTCTCTTAGCTTACTTGGTAATGGTTGTGTTTCTGTTTTTCGGCCGGCTAGACCCAGGTGTTGGATAGTGCTCAGTGTTATGCAACGTTGCTTTTCGTTTGGTATGAATCCTACTTAAGATTACAACGACACTAGCAAATCACGCTCACCCGTATTGGGTCTTCACCACTCCTGTTAAGTGCAATCGGACAATAGCCCTTCCATTCTCTGACCTGATGCCCAATTTACTCGTCTTCGCGATGACGGTTTTGGCTTTATTCTTTTATTAACACTAGTTTCGTATACAGCATGTTTTGGCTTTCTCAACGATCGGCGTCGGCGGATGTTGCCATCGCGGCATCTGATAACGACCATCTCGTCACGGTTTCCGCTCCCCTCTCCTCCCCTTCGCTGCGATCGTCAGGACGACCTTTTATGACTGGCTCCGTGGCTTTTCTCCGGACACTCATCTTTAGCCCCGCCTCCTTATTCACAAGTTACACTTTGCGATTATTTTGCCACTTCATCGCCATTGTTCCCCCTTTCTCTCTCCATCTGGACCCTCTCCTCTTCCATTGCGCCCGACGTCTTCCCTCCTTCCTTTACTCCAGATGGGCTCTACTACAATGGCCTGTTGGATAACGGAGCAGACCCCTCAGATTGTCAGCTCCTCCGTGTGCAGGACCCCAAACCCAACCATCCCGCTTGTTGTCGTCGACGTCCAGGGCACCTCGAGCCCATCGCTCACCGCTCTTCCCACTCCAATCCGACGGAGGCTCAAGTGTGGCGCAACATCGTCCAGTCCTTCCTGGCTAAGCACGTACCTGCTGCTTCCGTGAAAATTATCACCTTCTACAAGGAGCAATACCGGCTCATGGAGCAGTACGCTGCGCAGCAAGGAGTGATGCGTTGACTCGGTGCAGGGGAGCGAAATGGACATGGTTGATTGCTCACGACCCGTACCGATCTTGACACGGCCCGGTCAGAGTTCCTGGACGACAAGCTGTGGATGAACGTCGCCATCACCCCTAGCAGACATGAGCAGTTTATTCTAGGTCGAGTCGATGGTCTAGAGAAGCTCCCGAACTGGGTCCATTTGATCAGATGGGCAAGCGAGCAAGGCACGATCGTCAGCACCGCCACGCTGCCAGACCTATTCGAGTGATCTCGAACAACCAGTTACAATTGTGTTTAATGGTAAATAATTCCATCAGTTACCCGTGGCTCATCCTAAACCACGTCCGAGGACGGACGTATTTTGAATGGGGGGGGGGGGGTGGGGTATTAGGGAAGCGTTGAAAAGCTTGAGCAACGATCGATAGCCTAGATGTAAGCTGCTGATTACGAGAGGCGGAGGGACTGTGGAGCGCGCGGACGAGGACGGCAACTGGGGGAGTTTTCGTGGAGCCGACGCCAGGAGAGGGGAAGCCTCACGCCCGCCGGCACTGCGCCAGCCGTCTGTTGACAAGCCATGTGATACAATTCGTTGGTGTTGATTATGCTATGAGGCTAAACCAGTATATTGCTGACTGCTGCATTCCCGTGCTGTTCCGGTATCAACCGGCAACGTAACTATATTATCAAGATAGTCACCGACACTTTCATCAAATCAATCCAGAAAAAGATAGCCAAGGAAGTCACCGACACTTTCAGCAGATCAGTCCAGAACGAGATAGTCAAGGAAGAATTTGACTCCTTCAAAACCGGGAAAATGTCAGAATTTCTAGAGAATATTTCCACAATTATGAAAGGAAGAGAGGACCTTGATCTCAGCAAAAATAGCTCGAGGAACGGCCTGAGGTTTCCACCATTCCATACAAAAGTCAACCATCCAACGATAACCACATGTACCGGGTGTGGAAAGAGACCTACATTTAAAGACTGCCTTGCATATCCAACATCGTTTTCTAAAGTAGAACGTATGAAAACGATGCAAGCTCAACCGTCACCACAAATCTGTTGAATGCACTCTTTCCAACAGTCACCATAAATCTATTGAATGCATCCTTTCCAACTGTCCGTCCCTCATGTGGTGAATGCCACGCCATAATACTTAATAGATCACGACAGCATCGAAGACACTGTACAGTCATTGATAGCTGCAAATGTGATACCGCCGAAGACTACATGAATTGCTACAGCGAACAAAACCAAAAATCTCAATTTCAACAACTACGTAATGCGCTACCTCTAATCCTTCCTAATGCAATAAATAATATCGAAGGCAAGGACCACCATACGACACTCTGCACAAGAGCCATAGAAAATCAATTTTCGGACATTTTTTCGCTTTTTGAGCTTTTTTTATGCTGCTATTCGTTTCTCCCGGATTTTTTAGTCCTACTGCGGCCGGACTTGTTCTCTGTACTTAGATAGAGATGGTATCGGTTGAGGATTGTTCAGCAATGAGCGCCATGCACAAACACGGTTCGTCAGTTTTCGTGATTTTGAAGACGCCCAAACTGCATCGGGAGCAAGCCATCGCATCACGAAGCTCTTTGAAGAGATTGGAGGGATTGGAAATCGTCCGAGAGGAAGATCTGAATGAAATGCAAGGACTCATGCCATCGAAGGCAAGACAGTGATTGGCCATCGAAGACAAACTTTTCCGAAATCCTAAAAGAACCATCAGACAATTAGTTAAGGATCACAACGTAAGCCGTTCAACCATATAAAGACTGATCAGAGATGACCGAGTTGTGTCCTCACAAATTCGCCAAAGGAGAAAGCCTTATCAACGAAATATGGGCCTCAAGATTGGAAAAATGCAGAAAGATGAAGCACCTTGCGCGCGGTGGCAAGCTTGGCCAGATTCTCTTCTTAGACGAGAAGATATTTACCGTCGAACAACTCCGAAATGCGCAGAATGAAATGGAAGGGATGTCTAAGAGCAGCCAATGTCGAAGAAACTCATTTTGCATTGTTCATGATGGTGTGGGCTGGAATATCGGGCCTGGCCAAGACCAAGTTTGTTTTTGTCCAACAAGGAGGTAAAATTGATGCCGAACTCTATCGAAATGAAATCTAGGAGGATGCGTTTATTCCTCGGACCAAATAAAACGGTAAGGACATTTAATGGACCTCCCAGCAAAATTGAGCAGCAGCCCATGGCGGAAGACATTGGAGTGGAGTGAGACCGATATTCTGTGTTTCTGGACAAAGGATGTTTGGCCATCAAACTCGCCCTGTCTTAATCCTTTGGATTCCGCCATCTGGTCAATCTTGGAGCAAAAAGCCTGCTCTTCCAAACACAGGTCTTTGGATTCGCTGAGGACAGCCCTGATGAAGGCATGGGGCGAAATTCCGAAGGAAATAATCGCACGCATCCTCAAGAATTTCCTTGAGAGATTGGATGCTTGTATAAAAACTAAAGGCATTCATTTCAAATGAGGTGGATGAGACCTTATGTAGAATCTTTCCTTTATCAAATAGATGTAAGTAGTGCTTTTTTGAATTGATTGGTGCAAAGTTATGGGTAGTTTTTCCCATCACACTTCATGTGGACCACCCTGTAGATGGACACTAGAGAAGGCAAGAGAGTGCAAGATGCCTAAGTAAGTTCAGTAGAGAAAGTAGATTAACATTTTCAAACAAAAACAATCAAATTAAAAAAGAGACAGAAAGAAAATCAATAGGTTCTTGTTGACTCCGCATTAAAATGGTATATCAATGTAAAAAAAAAAACTTTTCAACTGAAGCTGAGGTCAATCAATTCGAACCATTCAAATAAGGCAATCATAGGTATACACAGAAATAATTTCCCAGTCCAAGGAAAACTTATTATATCTTCAAATGGTTGAACTGTCCTCCAATCTCGGCCTCATTTAACATCTTAAAAATCTTGGAGTTGAGCGACACCCGAGATTGATATAACCACTCTTGTTTCCTTGACAAACGTCTTGGTTACGTCGCTTCCTTCAGAGCATGAACGGGTTTGACAATTCCCATGCTCTACGAGACCAAGTATACAGGCAAATTAAGCTGAAAATTCAAAGCCTTATCTTTAAATCATAGGAAAACAGCACAAGTCCGCCGTTTAGGATCAAGATGACAACAATCAATATATGATGATGGTTCATTCATGACTGCATGGTCATTCTTACGAATCATTTGCGAGCATCTGGCCTGTGTCCAAAAAGTTTGTATTGCAATAAATCATATCTTCAATATTATTAATCACCGACAATAAGTTCATAGTCCATGGAAATTAGCAGCAACAGTTTCAATGATCACTAAAACAAACAAAATCTTTAGAAGAAAAAAAGCAGTGATATTCCGATAAACGGGTGTGTATACACGAACCACCTTGAGAACTACGCATGCATGCTCCCGATTAGGAGCTTAGGAGCACTAACACCACTAAGCTCTACTCAACATTCGAAAATATAGCTATTTTTGAAACATTAAGAAACATAAAGAAGACTAAGAGACCACTATTAGGTTGGTGCATAATTAATGCGGCTTTTTTCGCGACTGTTCTCGTTGAAAATTAAGGCTTTTTGAAAAGTTCAGGCTTCATGTTAATAATCCTCTTCTTTTATTTAGATACGGTGCTAACGAAAATCGTTTCCACATTCACCGCTTTATGCTCTACCACTTCGGGAAAGGTTGGACTGCAACACAGGCATTTCGCGATCTCAACGAAATTTTGGCTGAAGAAAAATCAGCGCAGCCAAGTCGAAAAATACTTGAGTAGTTTCATTCGGAATGTACAATCCTATAGATGAAGAAGGAAGAGCTCTACCATCAAATTTCCATGACCAGGAACCTTTGGCAGCCATGGAAAGGACGGAGGTTCGATTGACGGGATTTTCCAGAAATGCTCGTTTTGCTACAGAAAATCGGTGGGAATCCGAACATTGGTCCTGTCTAGAGTTCGTACAGACCCATTTGGCCAATCTCTATGCTTTTCCGAGTATTTCGAGAGGAAGTGCCATGGTCAAATGGACTATATTGAAAAGTTCGGACAGCATTCTCGTTGTCAAGCTTTCAACCTCAGCCGAGCTGCCCAAAATTTCTTGTGTTTGGGATTTGGTGGCCAACCTCTCTTTCTTCATCTGGAAAGTTCGTACTTTATGAATATTAACAATCTTGCAACTTAGCCTTACTGATTAGTCTATCATTGAAAGGCGCGCTGAGATCGTGAAATGATTGTAAATGATTGTGCCGCATTCCAACTTTTCCCGAAGTGATAGAGCATATTGTGGCGGATGTGGACGCGGCTTTCGATAGCTTCTTTAATATGTGGAAAGAGGAGATTGTCTTCATTAAAAACCGTTTGAAAAGCTCCAATTTTCATCGAGAAAAGAAGTCGCGAAAAAAAAACCGCATTAATCATGCACCAACCTAATAATATCCGTTGAAATAACAACTGCGAAAAAGGTCACAACCAGAACATAGAAAGGCATTTCGAAAAAAAAAACCCTGGAGCCCCACCGAGCCAGAGCGCCTCCAGGGTAGCTACATTTCGGAAAAAAAACCCTGGAACCCCACCGAGCCAGAGCGCCGCTTCGCGGCGCTCTGCATCGGACCTGCGTAGGTACATTTCGGAAAAAAACCCTGGAGCCCCACCGACCCAGAGCGCCTCCAGGGTAGCCACATTTCGGGAAAAAAAACCCTGGAACCCCACCGAGCTAGAGCGCGGAAAAAAACCCTGGAGCCCCACCGAGCCAGAGCGCCTCCAGGGTAGCTACATTTCGGAAAAAAAAAACCCG
>KN726234.1:0-57975 GCA_000816745.1 Ancylostoma duodenale
TACCGGACTTCATATCGCCAACGCAATGGCCGGCCAGCTCTCCTGACCTGAATCCGATGGATTTCAGCATATGGTCTATTTTGGAGTCAGAGGCCTGCTCTACACCGGCACCTAGCAATGAGGTCCTGAAGACTCGACTTCGCAAGGCATGGCACAAGATCCCCCAAAACACTTTGTGGGCAGCCTGTCAAGATTTCAAGAGGAGACTATCGCTTGTGATCAAAGCCCGTGGTGGCCATTTTGAGAATTCCTGTTGAACCGTTGTTATTAGCATTGTGTTTGTTTAATAAATACTATAAACTTCCAGAAAACAAAAAACATACTCAGAAAAAAAGTAAGTGTATTATTTGTCACTTCAATTGGACCACCCTGTAGGTGCATCATTGAAATCTTTCCTCCGAATTTTTAAAGAAACGCCCTTATTCGTGTATTTAACGATCCTCACCTTTAGTTTCTTGGTTTAGTGGGACGACATTGGGGGAGCCAGGACGTTGTGGGAGCAGTTGTCCTTGGAAAAAAATTACTGAAATGCTTTTATTCGTTCATTAAACGGTTCTAACCATTTGTTCCTTGGCTCGGTGGGACAAAGCTGGGGAAGCCAGGATGTTGCGGGAACAGTTGTCCATTGTTTCCATGGCTTGGTGGGACAAAGTTTGGGAAACCAGGGTGTTGCAGGAACGGTTGTGCTTGGAAGAAAAAAAAACTACTGAAATGCTTTTATTCGTTTATTCAACGCTTCTTACCATGAAATCCCTGGTTTGGTGGGACAAAATTAGGGAAGCCTTGGTGTTGCGGGAAGGGGTGTCCATTAATTCCTTGATTCGGTGGGATAAAATTATGGAAGCCGGGGAGTTGTGGGAATGGTTCTCCTTGAAATAATATTTTTAATGAATTACGTTAACGATTGTTCATGTCATGTGTGTCATTGAAATGTTCCCTTCGAAATCATACAAGAACGCCAATCTTGGTTACTTGAATGATTTTTACCATTATTCAAAGTGTTCCACGGAGCAAAGTGGGAGGTGATAGGATGGAATAGAAGCACTTGTCCTTAAAACATAATTTTTAGTGTTCAATATTGCTGTTTGTTCACATCTACAAAATGATTGTTAGACATCGTTATGGATGGGTCTTTGAAATATTCTCTAAATCACGAATTCCTCCGAAAGTCTGTGTGTGTGTCTGTCCCAGCACAACGAAGTACAGGGACATTTGCTAGCATATTATGGGTAGACTGAGAACTTTGCAGCGGATTTTTTGCAATAAGCACTAAACCCTGAATTTTATGGATACTGGCCACTCTGTTTTCCATTGTAATTATTCATATCTACACACATTTTCCCACCTTGGGCTGAATACGCTATTGTCGCAGCACCTGGAAATAAAAGTGAAAGTTTAACTTCATGGGTATTTTTTCATAGGGTAAAAGAAGATTACCTGGAGTTGATGTGTTTACCAACAATGTACACAGAAGGACAACTGTCGGCAACTGCATCGCTTCTTGTGGTGAAATTTCTCCCACGAGGAAATTTTATATGCTATCGACATTGAGGATCCCACATCTCATCCTAAGCGTTACAGTGAATTAGAAAACAGCTAACGTTGATAGTTACAGCATTCGTTCCATTAGACAATTCTTCCATTGGCGATCGAAAATAAAACCATCAAGACGTCGCAAACGACATTATCTCAAAATTTATGCACAAGGACAACTTGCGATCAAAGCGTTGGCGTGTTCTATCATAACATAGCTATGGGAAATCGTTATCATTAGTCTGTGAAACAGTGGCAATCCACTCGTAAATCCAAGAAAAGGGAATCTCTTGCACTAAAAACGGGGATATTCTGCTGAAAAGCTGCGCAAAGAGAGTGGGGAATGAGGAAGATGTTACTGAGGAGGACATTCCTCGATTCTAGGGTAGCACGAAATCTGCAACCTTGTTGGGAATTCATGGAGTTTGATAATGTCGGTTCAATTTAGGTTCTCTTGTATGTATAAAAGAAAAATAATATGGTCGACTTGCGCCACGAATCTGAGTTTTATTCACTGGCGGGATTCATGAAGGTCTGAGCCTTCCACCTTTCGAGAAGGGACGAGATCGTCGAGAAAGATATGATTTATTTTGCTGTCCTCACCAATGCATGATATCGCGGACTGGGACGAGGCACTCGTAAAATGTGAAGCCATTTTCCCATGAAAATTCGTTCACTTCATAGTGCTTCAATAACTTTCAAGAATTCTGGCATTGAATCGTGGCAGGCAGGAATCCACCGTTCCCTGAGCAGGCTACAGCTAATACCAACGGTCTGGTCGGACATCACCTATAGCCTGGTCACAGTGGCGGACGCAGAAAGTGGGCGGGAGGGGGGCGTGGGAAAAAAGCGGGCTCTCCGCTGTTCTCGGACCCAGATGGAAAATAAAATCAATAAAAAATATTAGTTGTAACAATAAATAATTGATAAAAATCATATCAGAAATAATGATAAAAAATAAACTAAAATAAACGAATACAACATTTTTTCACATTTGCACATTCAACATTTGGCGACCCCGGGGCCCCCTGCGTCCGCCACTGCGACGTCAGGCAATGGTAAAACCCAGTGTTCAGGCAAAAAAATGAGCTGGGTACAATGTTTACCTGTAAATTATTCAGGCAATAACCATAACTGTCGATTTAACAGTAAGATGGTAGGACACCCCAGTGCGCCTATTTATGAACGTTCCCGGGAGCGCTATAATACCCACATTTCCCAGATGGTTTTCCAGGTAATTTGAGTATTTTGCTGGGACGACTCGTTTCAGCTGGTATATAGGAGTAAAGATAGCAAAGGAATTCATATTTTGCTGCAAATCCTCATTCACTTCGGGTAGCATAAAGCTTATGACTTTTTCGGGAGCATTCATAATTATGTGCTAATCTCCTGTATCCTGGTCAGGCATGGCTCTTCTCCCAAATGCTGGTTCGAGGACTGACATCGGCTTGAGTTTCGAGCATTTTCTGCCCTTAGACGGCGTATCTCCATAGCTGAATGCTTAGTGTAATTTCCGGTATCTGTTCCTGTATTTCCTCCAAGAACAAGAAGATATGATATTGCTTTAATCTTTCCGTCCTCTCGTCTAACAAGCGGTTTTTTCAAAAAGTTTATCCAGATAACGATTGGAGATTTTGGCTGTCTTTTCTACTTGTTGCGGAGTAATCCTTGACATTTGCTTGATGGAACAGTCTATGTACACCTCACCGCTGCAACCCTACATTTTTTTCCACAACCTCACCTTGTCCCTCGGTTTTCGTCGCTTCGCTGGAGCTCTCAAGGATAACGGTTCTCATCGTTCCAGCAAGCGATTTGTTATTAATGGCGTGTTCGAAGTTTGATTCCTGGGTGAAAAAGCGGCGAGGCCGTCGGTTTTTGCTGCGAATTGCGGCGAGGTCGCATTTGCATTTTCGCTTCAGCGAAATCATAAGCATTGTTCCACGCTGCGTCTGAGCCTGAGCATTCGCAAAGTTCAATGTTGTTTAGTTTTTCTGATATTGCGCGGTTGGGTAACCGTAGCCCGGGCTCTGTCCCATGGCTAGATGCGACCTTTATTCTCAGACATGCTGGGAAGATGTTATAGAATTACGTATGCTCAGAAGCATTCAGTTAAGAATTTCCGAATGCATACGTTTTGATGTTCAGGATTCTACAGTGGTGGCTTCTTCCGGAGCTTGTGTGGATCTGCACCTGGAGCAGTTGCCGGCTTCTGAGTCTCCAGGCGAATGAAATGCGAGATTTCAACGGTGTCATCGGCGGACGAATGAAGCGGGGGATTGAAGGCAGCGAAAAATTCGAGAAAAACAGATCTATACCAGTAGATCCGAGAAATAAACATGAGAACCTGAAGGCGAAAGAAGCATGTGAAATAACAACATTTTCTAAAGGTACTTCTTACAGATGAGCTTTCAATAGTTGAGGCGTTCACGTCATTCCCATCCCTTCTGACACATTCTCGTACTTCTCCTTTTATTTGAAATGCTCTGCTAGGGATAAGCTATGGGGAGATGTCAGGAAAAGAAGGTGCACTTAATCATTTCCTTACAACTGTTGACAACTGAGGTGAATTTTGAGGTAATCTTACCATGCACATACACCACACACAATACTCAAAGCTATTCGTATACCTTTCAATCCCCAAGTCATTTTCACTATCCGTTCTTTGTACTAATATAGTGTAATAAACATTTAATGTTTAACATTATGTAACTGTTCTCGATTGTCTTTCCTCAGAATATAAAGTAATATCTCCTTGTAATTCACGTCTTCCTCATCAACATTGCCCTTCAAGACGAGCAAACCTCGCACTACAAGGATCTAGCATTAATGCGCGGAACCACACTAAATTACACTTGATTACATGTCAGATGTTAGGAAAGAAAAACACCGAGAAGTGCGCTTTGTTGTGCATAGTTCCGCGGTGTCTAGCACACCATGTCATTACTGTAGTAAAAAAGCACCTGGTTAGTCAGTGTATCTCGGAAGCTCCTCTAGCGCTATGAAACAATTTGATGTGTCGGATTCTCAATGAATTAGAATTAGAATTAGGGTACGCTGCCAGGTTTTTTTCACCCTTCGCACTTCCAACTCGAGATCGAAAATTTTGGCTGCCGCTGCCTTTAAAGGCACCGTCATACCTCACACCAGAATCGTTTTCGAGTTTTTCACCTTAAAAAAAGTCTCCAGGAGCTGCATATCACAAGATATATGCTATCCTGTGCAAAACTGTCGAAAAAAACCCGTTTCCGAGTCAAAATTCTTGAGGAGCCTGTGGGCGCGGCCGGAGGAGGGGGGGGGGGGGTGCCAAGACACTGCCTGAATAACTCAATTCATTCCATTCCAGAAGCGCGTCTTCTGGGGGAATCCGTAAGTTTCGTGAGAATTCCTCATCTTCCAGAATCCCTATCAGAATAGAAATTGCGCTTCGTGCGTGGTGAGCAAAGGAATACATGAGGTGGAAAACCTGTAATTTCGCACTAACCCCGCTCACATGCTCTTCAATAATTTGGGCTTGAAAACGGGTTTTTTCGGCAGTTTTTCACGAAGTCACATATAAGATTGTGGTCTGCAGCTATGAGAGATTCTTTTCACGTGGAAATCTTAAAGACGATTCTGAAGTGGGACAGTGCCTTTCAGGTATGCGTATAGAGGTTGTTTGAAATTGAGTTTTGGAAATATTATAAATACGGGTATCAGAATAAGGTAAGATACTTCACAGAGAAATTCAATGTGTGGGAAGATAAAAACAAATTCACGGCAATAATTATGATTCTTCCCGTAATTTTTTGAAACATTTTATGTACATCATTCAAGTCAGTGCGTTGACAAGTTTCAGGACCAGCTAATAGAATAACTTACATAGCTTGCCACTAAGGCACTATCCGGCTAGTTATGCTCGAAGAACCTTGAAGTCAGAAATTCTGCTCAAATTTAGTTTCACACATATATACACATTGTAGCCTAATGCCATTTTTCTGTGGTTACGGTAGGGCTACTGTAAGGAATCTGAAGAAAATAAAAGTTTTGCTTGGAAAGTAACAGTTTGCTGTAACTACTTGGGAGCAAAATGATTGTCATATTCATACTTCAAGTAAAGTCAAGCCCCAGCTGACACGTCTTCATCGAACGTTGGGAAAAGTGGTGAAAAATCGATAAACCTATAAATCAATGATATCATGCAAAATCGCTGTCTAACATTCGTGTTCGGCGTACTGGAAAGCCCAAGCAGACACGTCCTCACTGGCTCCCTGGCAAAATAGGGAAAAATCAATAAAATCGATATAGCCGATAAATCAATCTGTCGTTCCTGGCGAAAGGTAGTCTGAAACCTCCGCCAGCCCTCGTGGTATGTGTGTGCAGAGGTTACTAGTATTAAAATGTATCTCGTAGTAATTGCTAATATATATCTTTCAAAATTCGTCGCCAGTCAATCAATGGTGGCAAAGTTCACCTATTGGCCTATCGATCCGGCCTGATCACGGCTTGACCAACTGTGTTCGTTGAATGACTTGAACTCAGTGTAGTTAACAAAATTCAGGGTAGTAGTTGCTTCTGTGGAGATGTACAGCCGTCAGAAGCAGTGGTCTCGAGATAGTTCAATATTTCCATTTCTAAGAGCAAAGAGATATGTATAACACTGAATACATATTGCGTGACGTGACCGCGTTGATCTACCATCGATTCCTTTCTTCCCTACTCGGGCTCGTCGATTTGTCATCGATTGCATTTGATGCTGGAAGTTTTGCATCATTTCGTAGCAGGAGTTCACTTCCCTTTATCGAACCAAAAATTCAATATTCATCGCTTTTTTCCTTCTTCTTCATAATAAGAGTAATTCATACTAGATGCGCGCATGCGACAGTCGCGCGACTTCGCCGCACATGTCATGAAATCGTTAGATACTTTTCCTCGCACCTCGTCTCGCATAAGTGAACTCGTACAACTGTCCCGCTCGACCGTCACGAATGCCCTGCGACGCCAAGAACGCATGCGTCTGAACTGCGTCAGCGCTGCGATTGGCGCTATCCTTCATCATATAGACGCACTCGCGTCAAACGCACGTATCCAGCATGAATTTCCCTTTAGCTGCTTATCCCACAGTTCACCTTGCCTTCTTGCTGCTCATTTCTATCCCGAAATTCCGAGAAATTCCCATAGGTGCACGCTTTCAGAACTTTTGAGCCACCTACTTTTGAACAGCACTGCCGCGGACCAACACTGCCGCCGTCTCCCCGCATGAGCAATCAATCGATAACGTTTTTTTTGCACGTGATTTTTGATTATTTTCATCTCTTTCCTACGTTACACTCAATTTCAATATCATTCTGCATTTTGTAAAAATTCATCCCAACGACGGGATCAAACGCTTGCGCTCGGCGAGATGTCACCGCTCCATGGGCTGCATGCAGTTACCCAGGGTAAACTCGTCGACACCCTCAAATGTACTCGTCGTTAACACGGGCGTAGACACGTTTACCCTGATTAATCTCAATGGTGCATCTACGGTCAGGCTTCATTTTTTAAAGTAAGAGAATGAGTAAGGAAGATTGGGAAACGTGGTGGGGGGGAGGTCATAAAGTGGCGGAGGTCGAACTGGGGGGGGGGGTATCGCGCTCGGAGTCGATTTTTTTTCCACTGCTTGACCCTGGTTATGAAAAATTCCAGAACATGTCGCATACCGCGTATAGACATGTATGACCATGTTGAACATCGCAGATCCAGCTATGAACAATTTTAGAACGTGTCGAGACATGTAGCATACAGCGCATAGACGTGTTTGGACGTGGTGACATGTTTGTTCTTGAAAAATGCTTGTACATATAAAAGTGATCGCTCGTGGAGATTAGCTTATCACTTTGGACGTGAGTGGTACCCACTGGGGACAATATCCTTCGTCCATTTCATGTCCCTGCGTGCGTGCGTCTATATCCGTCCGTTTCGTCTCATACGTAGAACAGATGTTGACAAACCTTAACGGATAACAAGTTGTTTCAGGAGGAATGGGACAGATGAAACTTTGCCGCGGCACAGAAGTCGTACGCGGTAGCTCGTCTGAAATGCGTACGTTACGGCCTGTTCTTCATCAGAGGTTTGTTCCTCGCGTTTTTAAGGGATGAAATTTGAATTGACCATTTCTGATAGTTATCATACGTTATTTTGATCTTTGCTTCCGTTTTTAAATTTAGGGCAATCTTTATTATGGGCGTGCGTTTGATGCGCGTGCCATCTAAATGATTAAAAGCAAGGTTCTGTCAAGATTTTCGACAAATAATTTTTGGGCTCTTCGTAATGTAACCCATCCGCACATCATCTGAATCGAGTTTCAGAGCACTTCTCAAGGTCAGTTCCGGGTTTCAAGAAAAAAAAAGCTTCTGAGTTACGTGTGCCTGAAACTCCGACGTGGGTGGTGTTGCCGCCGCTATTCTCTCCACACTCAGAGTATCCCCAGGCTTCGCCGGCAATCGCCACATGGATAAAGTGAATGAGGAGACCCCAGACGCAAGAGGGATGGTAATAAAAGGGGCGTGGCAATCGATAGGCATCGTTTCCACTATCGCTATTACTCACATCGCCAGTTCATTTTGAGCACATCTTCGAGAGTACAGGCGATGAGCTCCGTTTGGCAGCGATCCATGGCGATGTAGCGTGGCAATCGATACGTATCATTTCCACGATCCTTATCTCTTATATCGCCGATTCATTTTTATTCATTTTGAACAGGCGAATTCTGAGGATACTCTCAGCAACATGTGACGCAACGATCCTCCATACAGCGACAACGAATTGGTGCTGTAGTGGCTTACACAGCAACATGGATGCTGCGGCATCAACTAATACAGCGACACAGGTGTTGCGGCACCTTCCTGTGCAAACCACATCTGCCTGTGCAGAACCTTTTAGGGGCACTGTGTTTAGTGGTCGTTTCCTGGTTGCACAACCATGCAACCAGAGTGTTGGCTCTTTTTTAGAACTCAACGAATCTTTTCCAGTTTTCCGCTGTTATTTACGGTCTCTGCTACTGCTGATCCGACATTTCAAGCAAGAAGCCAAAAAAGTATGTTTTACCCAGGCCTTGCCTTTAAGGATAGGCCCAGTCTCATCGCTGACGCAGCCAGGGCACAGCACTAGGTGGTCAGTGTCGGTTGGGGAGTACTAAGTCCAATTGGATTCCGAAATAGGCTACTCAGTACGTACCTACAGTGGCCACATATTTAGCACACCCACGATTTTGGAGCACAGAATTTTCTGCACATCTCAGCCCTAGGATGAGCTAGCAAAACCAAGTTTGACTATGTGTTGGGGCTCTTTGTGAGCTTCTTTCCTGTTGCTTACTATCGGCACAGAGTCAATTGGAACTGGATTAAAAAATAGATATACAATTTCGTCGGTTTTCTACAACTAAGTGCAAAAGTATTGTATCTACCTGTGGAGGGAAGTGGAGTGGTGATTCAAATAGAGCACTCTTCTCCTCAACAGTCTGCTATGAAAGCTATTTGCGCACTCTCCGTACTAGCTGGAGCGAGAGACAGAAACAAGCCGCCAAATTTGTCAAAAATTTCATTTTATTGAATCACGGGATTAAAGCAAGCTTTGGGATTTTCCTGTCAGTACCTGAATGTTTGCTAGTAGCAGAACTCGGAGAAAAATCCACAGCCAAAGTGCATGCTTTCTGCTTGTAATCACCGTGAACCCTTTTTTTCCCAATTTTTAAGCCATGTTGACGACCTTTGTTCTTCCCGAAGGTGTACAACTGCGCTACGAAACTACTATAGCAAAATGTGCACTAGTATTTGAAATAAAATCACATTTTCCCTTGATTTGATAAATTGATATGAAAGTGTGACAAAAATATTTCCAAAAGTACTGCATTTTCTGCTTTAAATACAAAGAACGAGTGCAAATCTATTCAAAAACATTCTCTTGAGGAATATAGTAGAGGTAAGAAAGATAATGTTATGCCCTTTCATATTCTCGAGTATTGCCCTGACAGCTCATTCCAAGTTTGAAATACAAATTTTATATTTTCGCCAGCTAATCGCCCGAAATTGGCAGTGTGCTAAATATGTGGCCGCCACTGTACATGCAAGGGTTCTTTCAGGAAAAGAAGGTTGAAAGGTGACTTGAATAGCAGTTAGTGAAGAGGACAAATGATGTTTCAGCAAGAAATGCGTACCATTTAGCGAAGACAGCCCAATTTATCTCAAATTCAAGCTAAAATCCTCGAAAACCGTTCTCAGTACGGAACTGTTTGGTCCCGCTAAAACTCGTTCAATCCTGTTATGGGATCTGTCACATACAAGAAAGTGTCGTTGGAGCGCGTTCGTGCCTCTCTGAAATCTGCTTGTATCTAACATCCGTAGACGGTTAGCGGTTGGCTACGCTTCGGACATTGGGGATGAGCCCCCTGAATCTGCAAGACGCTACTAAGTCCTGATGGTCAATGACCACCAAGTGCTGCGCCCTGGACGCAGCTCAGACGTGCGGGTTTTCGGCCTCGTGGCAGACGGGAGCTCTTTTCGTTAGATCACCCCCCCCCCTTCCTTTTCATTATGAAGGTACATCCTCCAGCTTCAAAATCACCTCCTTGTTTTTTGATCAGCATTCAAATTTTTGTTTGAGGATATTTTCTGTGAAACTACCCAAAGACCACAAATCGTGTCATAAACATGGGTTCCATCTTTGAGCCATCAGGACAGAAAAAGCTAGAAACATTAGTGAAGTGTTTAGAGGACATTTGTCTGGTAAGCACGCTGTACAGTACTCGTTTGGGAAGTTCCGTTCAGATGACATGAAGCTGCAGAGTGAGCCTTATGATGAACTTGGATATCGATGAGCTGGAAGCTGCATCTGGACATCGATGACCTAGAAGCTCAGCGGAAGCAGATAGGAGTCAAACTAGGCCTGCATAAGCAGGAGCATGTGACTTTCATAATCCAATGATATTTAGGTTTTCAAGGCTATACGACAGTTGATAATTGGTTCGGTAAACAAACTTTCCCTCAAGAATGACTGCCAATTTTTGACCATTTTCACAAGTCCACACTGTTTAGGCCAGATGGGCAGACATGGAAAACAACCTGCCACTCAATGTACTGGCCAAACCCTGCTCTACTTGACCACAACTCCATTCAGGAATTAGCCCAAAAGAAAATGCTCAATTTTCAACATGATGTTGGAAACGCTTTTCGCCACTTGAGTGCCGCTATAGTATTTTCCACGCTTCTAAGCTGTTGGCGCAACCAGACCACCGCTAAGGTTGCAAAAACTGTGCAAGTAGTATAGAGGCATATTTGGGTGCCTCGTACCACATCCTGCTTTGGAAAGAAAACTCAAGATCTGCATCTGCTCATTCAAAATCGGTCGGGACATTTCATACTTGACGCCCTAGTAATACCCAGCCTCATTTCTAGCCAATCCCGACTGGTGCATAGAGTGAACCTTCTTACAATTAGGATGTCAATCCAATTGCTTAATCAAAGGGTTACGCTCCTTGGAAGGGTCGCAGACGAGTTCTGTAGATATTCTCTAACTCCAAGGGGCTTTTAACCCTTTTCACACCGACTTATTGAAGGACTGCCAGGCCTAATCTATGCAGGAAGACCTCAACAGAGAGTCGACAAATGACTCAACAAGAACTGCTTCTACTGCAGGTCTTCTGATCCGTTCGGCTCTAACAGCCTTTTGAAAGGTTCTCTAGATAGAGCTGTGTGATCAATCTTTTGTAATCGTCTCCTAGACATATTGCCTGCTGCTTGCATATAGTCGGCCACACGCGCGGTCGCCACACGGATAGTGTGAATTAGGAGATATCAGAAGTAAAAGGTATGATAATCAAGCGATGTAACGTGGCAATCGATACGTATCGTTTCCATTGCCGTCGAAAGAGATTTATTTTGATTCATCTTGAATCGGCGAAGTTTGGGGATACTTAGAGCGCTTTTTTAGATACGACAGAGGTGCGTTAGGCTGCGCGCATACTCCTCAAGGAGTATAGCATCACCGTTGCCGTGGCGGCTTCATTTTTAATACGTATCGACTGTGGTTTAACGATGTTGGTGATTAATAATTCGCAATCGATACTTATTAAAAATGGAGTCGCCACGATGACGGCGATGCTAGGTTCCATACTCCTCGAGGAATATACGCGCAGCCTTAGACGCGGTCACTCTGGATAGATTTTTTAAGAGGATCGATGATGATCATGACCATCATTTCTATTCCTCTATCACTTTTCATTTTTAGCATATTCTCGAAAAATGTATGAGCAAAAGTGCGCACAGTGAGCTCCGTTTGAGGGCGATCCAAAGCGATGTAGCGTGGCAATCGGTGCGCATCGTTGCCAGAATAGTTATCTGCTATCTCGCCGGTTCATGCGAGTAAGCCGAAACGCTAGTCGAATGAAATATTGTATCAATCTTGATTACGGCTCAGAAACACCAAACAGGGAACTATCGATCATTCCAAGATTCACTGAACGTCAAACGATGGAAGCTAGTTCCTTGAGCTTGTTTGAAGAAGGTATGAAGTTGCCAGAATAGTTATCTGTTATCTCGCCGGTTCATGCGAGTAAGCCGAAACGCTAGTTGAATGAAATACTGTATCGATCTTGATTACGGCTCAGAAACACCAAACAAGGAACTATCCATAATCCCAAGATTCACTGAACGTCAAACATGGAAGCTAGTTCCTTGAGCTTGTTTGAAGAAGGTATAAAGTTCTACTAACTTAGCATAACTTACCTCATTATACCTGGTAAGGATAAATGGTAGTTTAAAATACGAAGCACGGATTCCAGGCCACTGCTATGTCAGTCTGAGATGATGCGTAATTACGCCGAGCTGAACTTTGAGGGGCGCTTCGCATGCGAAAATGACAGCGCAGCTGCAGCGCAATGAGAGGCTGTGCTTGTGGAACGATACAGTAGTCTACGAGGGGACGCAAGTGCGCGCAACCGGCCTTGGTTGTCATTTCGCGCAATTTGCTGCCGAACGAGGTCGGGCCTACCGTAGTCGCGCCCGACTGTCTCCGCCCCACTAGTCACACCTCTCGTTCAGCACGAAGGACACTTCTTCGTCATATATTTTTGGCGTGTTCTTGACTTTCCGCCGCTATATCCTTGAGGTAGCGCGACTGTTCTTTGGGCTCGGCATTTTTTAGCAAACTTGTAATTGAGTTTTGGTTGACTGTGCTTTGCCCTGTTGATGGTGTGCTGGCCGAAAAATCGACGACTGTCCCTAGAAAACGGGACAATTTGTCAGTCCAGTTCCGCCTCGATATGATTTGATAACAACAGTTGAAGAGAAATTCACTTTACAACTTTCTGAAGGTGGATGTTCTCTTTTTCTCTTGGTTTCATGTCGATGTTCAAAGGTGGAATTCATTTATTCCAATATTATTTCCTATTATCCTTAATTTCTGAAGGTGCAGATTAGAAGAAATAACCGTAACTGCTCTAGAGGAAACTTCTCATGGCTTTACCGCGGGTGAGCTAAAAAATGGGTTCTAACAGGGTAAAAGACGGTTGGCGTTGGTTATCCCTGTTATTAGTACTTGAAGGAACACCTTCTTCTGCGTCACATCTATTCTGTGGCGTGGGAGTGGGAGCAATTGAGTCACGTGTGGCTTTTTTCATCTGGAAACGATATACATTCCAAAGGCATAGTGAAAAATAGTACTCTTACGCAGTCTTGGTGTTTATCCTTAGTTTTAGCACAATTCCCTAAATTTTGGGTGTGTGGATAGCTCCTTCTGGCCTATGCAAAACGGAGTTCATCAGAACTTGCTTAATCATTCCCAATTAGGTCTAATTCATCTCTTTATTTCAAACAAATAGCCACTTAAGGTATTCATCAGCGATCTTGGCTTTGACTTGTTACTCTTCTTTGGAAAAAAATCGTTTTTAATGCAGCTTTCAACTTGTATCTAGTTCCAGGGCGACATGGGAATTGGGGTGTTACTCTACGAATTTAGTCCGCTGTGCTTTGCCTGTTGATGGAGTGAATAGAGTTAGGATAGTTCCCTCCTCAATAGGGATTTCGCTGTCCGGGTATTTATCTATCTTATCTGGTGCCACCTTCGGAACTTACCCAGTGTGGTGGTGCGATATAATGTAGGAAATAAAGTCTTTCCAACATCTATAATATGTGATCTAGTACAGTTAGAGAGTGTAACAAGCTCTCGCTTCTAAAAACGGTGTCAAAGACTAGTTATGTTTATTCTGTAGATCAAAAACACGAGTATTCTTACAGACTTCGCTCCCATTCCATGCGCAGCCGTTTTGTCAAGATTTCTACGCCTCATCATGCAAGCTTCCTCTCCAGCTCTAAATCCGCAATTGCCTTTCACGAAATAAACGAAGTTTTTGGAGAACCCACACTTCTGATCTGTACTAAAAAGAAGCCTATTTTGTAACAATTCTAAAATTTTCAAAGTTGGCCATCGAAGCAGGGTCAGACAAAATCCCTTTGTGAATGGCATTACATAGGTTGACGAGAAACTCCTGTCCAGGAATTCGATCTCTCCTTTTTTTTGTTTCCATCATACATTCGTCCAGTAGCTTATTCAATCAACTATGTGATCGTCATTAATAGGGCAATGGACATTCTTTTTGAATGGTTGGTTACTGACTTTCTCGTCCTACAAACACCCGTTCAGTGAGTCAAAGAACTTAGTAGCTTTTATTTCACCACAGCTTATTGCGAATGGGAAAATCAAAGGATCAGGAGAATAGGGAAACTGGCATATGATATCCCAGCTCTGAATCGTTATTACTAGACTTCGTTTATGAGAAGAGTGGCGAAATTGATGTGTGGAATAGGGGGAGGAGTAATGGTAGGGTGCTGTTGCTGGAACCACTGCTCGCTAAACAGTCTGCCAGCAGATTGAAATATAAAATGGAGCAAAACGTGTGGCTACCAATTTGGAGCTCAGCAGCTCCACGATTACCTTTATATACACCTAGCCTAATTACTAGCGTACTGCACTGAAGCAATTAGCTTTGACGCCTACAAAAATGAGGTGACGCTAGCTGAACAAGGAGCCCTTCACTTCGTTTCAGGTGTGTTTCGACCCAGAATTTTCCCGTCGAGGCTTCAAAATTTTCTCACTGCGGTCAGCATCGACAAGGTTTCCTCCTAAATACGTAAGTTAAACTGATCCTTTTCAAAATTATTCAAGTAATGCTCTCAAGAACTAGATGGATTTTTCCATACTCTAACTAGGCGAAAGAACACTTGTCATTGTTCGTCCTTGCAACGTACTTTGATTAATATAGCTGCATTTCTTTGCTTTCTTTCTCCTGCTCTCACTGTAGAATCTTTGTCATTCATCACATCCGAACGTCAACCAATGCGATGGTACGGTAGCTGCTTCTTCTGCTTCCAAGAACTAGTTGTAGTTGTGGTGGAATGGTATGCAGATGTCCTTTGTAGCTTGATTGCCTAAAACCTGCTGTCATCAATGTTATCTGCGTATGTGCACACTACAAGAAGTCTTATGACAGAGGCAATTTTTCGATTCTCATTTCTATTTCTGGGCTGCAAGGTGCTGAACGAGATCCTATGCATATCTACCTGGACGACGTACGGCTTCTCGATGTGGAATCCTTGGGAAGTACGTATATCAATAATTGATTAGATAGATCTTCTACCTTGATATGTACGTGTGTTGCGCTACTACCATTTTATCTACCTGCATACTTGCAAGATCATCTAATCGTCTGAGTCATGGCCAGCACATTCGATACCTAGTGAAACTGCTGGGCAACTTTTGGCTGTATAGGTTGGTTTTGAGCAGAAAAAGAGAATCACATATAGTTCAAATGTTTTCTTATTTAAAAACCTTGGCATGGTCGATATTGTGTTTTACTGCTGTGCCTTCAAAACGTCAGGTCAGATAAAGTGTCCACCTAAAAAACCTTGAAGGCACAGCAGTAAAACACAGAATCACATGTATTAAAAGTTGCCCCAGCAGTTAGATTTCTTGTGCAGTACTCGACTTAGAAGCTGCCAATGCCTCCTCAACGTTTATTTTGTGAGAGTCTAGTGAAAAGTTCTGAAAGTCTAGTGAACGCTTCAACTGTCTGCAGATATTATATTACTTTCTTAACCTAGTTAAGTAATATTTGACGAACTCGACAAAATTGCAACAATATGTGGTTGGGTCCCCATTGCGTATAGACCAGGACAAGGAAAAATTATAGAATTTTCACTACTGATCATTTTGTTTCGAGAAGGGATTTTTTCTCTTCATTTTTTTCTAGACTTCAATTCTTCCCTATGATGTCAGCGCTGAACTAGCCGATACGTTATACTGACAAGGAAAGGATGCTTGTCGGTGTGGCCATTCCTAGTGAGATGTATCTTGCCTTATACAGCTTGCGACGCTGATTTCGAATCCGTTTTCAAAATCGGCCAAACTGCTCTACTTGATTAGCTGATTGTGAACATAACGGTTATAAGAAGATTTCCTCCATTTGTTCATCTTATTTTAACAAACTCTGATGTTTCGACAAGCGTGTGTTAATCTTCAGCCAGTTTTGAACCTGTGAGTACCTGTCTAAGGAAAGAGAGACTTATTGTTCCGCTAAGAGACCTCTTTGTGCACTAATCTCAGGTGGTGTACAAGAGCAGCAAAAATGGACATAACTCATCTCAGGGAGCAGTTTGGCGGTTTTTGAGAATCAATTTGAAGGCAGCGTCGCAGCTGCCTGAGGCAATTTGCACCACGCTCTGAATGGTCACACTGACCAAGTATCCTTCCCTTGTGAGCCGAGATGATCATCTTCTTTCCCTTGATCTCAACCAATCTCTCAGAAATTTTGCTGAACTAAGTGCTGCTTGCACTTCGGCGTTTTGTAGAGGAGCTGTTAGCTATTTTGATAGGCTAGTCTTGTTTTATCACCTCACAAAAGAACATAACCGTCATTCTTGTGAATGAATTTCTGCGAAAGCGAAGCTCAAGAACGAAGGTAGGTCTTCATCAAAGTGGAGTCGACCTCCTTGGTGGTACATATAAAAATGCTGCTTCGGCTATGTAGCTCACTAGGTGTAACAAGAGTTAGTACTCGGATGGTGCAACTTTTTTTCGACTAGAATGGATGGCAGATGCCTGCTAAACTGCTTTGCAGCGCACCGTTGCTGAACTGAGTAAAGCCCGCCCAGCTTAGCTGGGTTCAGCAACGGTGTGCTGTTCTAGCATCATCAAGTTGCGATTCATAGCCTTCTGCTTTACCTAATCCCACCACATTAACGATATCCTTCATAGAACTTAACGACGTCATCAAGTTAAAGCTGACGGCGTGGATTCGGATGGGATACATATGTTGGCCCATTGGCTGAGGTGAGGGTGTGCGGAGTATAGACATGGGCTTAGACATGTCTCAGTCTCTGGAACTTATCCGCGGTAGCAGGGAGGCGGAACGAGATGGATTCGTATGGACTTCGCGATCTTTTCCTAAAGTGATCATGAGCTAACATTCAGGGGCAACAGCTCATAATTTTTATCTCTGTTTTGAGTGTTTCCGCCGTGAGCAGTGGTCCCAATGTTTCTACGAAAGTTACACCGTCGTAGAACTCAGCATTCTCAAGATATAAAAAATAGATGTGTTCTAGTGTTCCAACGATATGGTTTGTAGCTGTAATGAATGGGTGTCTTCGTTTACAATCACTCTTTTTCCTTGTGATAAAACTTGCTTTCATTTCCACCTCCTTCCTGGTGGCAACAAAACCCGACTCCTTCGTAGGATTTGGCAAAATTGATCATTGCGTTCCTTTTCAGTATAATGTTAGACACAGAACACAGAAAAATAGGTGATAGCAAAATCATCGTGGGTAGTCCTTTCGGAAAATAACACCCGTCAGTTTATAAGCCCAAAGTAATATTTCAGCGCAAACCAAATATAACAGTTGTTTCAAGGCGGCCAAATGATAACAGCATTATACACCGTTAACGAACATGGTGACATGGGGGATATCGGAACTACAACAAGACGAATACTACGTAATTTCTTCGACCAGTCGTCACTACATAATAGAAATATTCGACGGTCTTGTTGATGAAATCGCGTACGATAGGGTTACGGTCTCCACCCGCTTTTACGTTAATGGCTTAGGTTTCTTCCTAGGTACGCACTTCATGGCGCAGCAAGTGACCATCGCGCTTAGATGGCCACTCCTCCGTCTCTTAGATTTACCTCTAGAGCTCATGAATTCGTTGTTTACACCGAACGTTTTAGTAGGTAAAAGATGATCATGTGTAGTGCTATCTGGGATGCTATCTAGGTATGGGCAGCTTTTCACTAATGTTTCGCCAGAGTTGTTTTCTATGTCCCAAATTATCGTCTGTTACAGTGGTGACAAAACCTCCAAAACAATATGGCATTTTACCTATAGCTGTACGTACTCAAATTTCTTTTCGTTAATTTAGTGCGAAATTTGTTTCTTTTTTGAAATTTGTTTCCATGATAGAACTTATAAATCAACCAAATTGGACGGCTGTTTGACATTAAGCGTCGCATCAAACAAAGGGCCATCTTTTATCTTTATGTCTTTTAAATATAATAAGTGCAGAAAAATTTAATGACCACTGATAGCAACAGCATCTTCTGACTTCTGCGTTCTTTTGTTGGTTGCGGTCTTGACATTGTTGAATATGGTATCCTTTTTGAAATTGAGTTATTTAAGTCTCACATAGTACATCATGATTTCGTAATTAAACATCATTTAGTTTCTACTGTTGTCTGTAAGCACTGTGTGGAGTACTGTTGTTGAATACATGCTGGGTCCATGTTCTCAAGTAAGCTTATTGCGGTGGAGGACTCCGATATATCAACTTCAAAAAGCAAGCAGCCCAATTCTGTGGCAAAATTTGTCACTATCTTGGATTTGTAGTGATTTCAGCATCTGAGCATTAGCTTCCAAGAAGGCTTTGCTACAAAGCTACACTATATATAAGAATATATAAGCTATGGTACATAAGATATATAAGAATGTGGAGAGTATTTCTTAATGTGCTTGACTTTAGATGTTAGATCTCATAGGCGTGAGAATACCGAAAGAAAGCCAAATACATGCACATGAAGCATGAAAGATACAATGATACAATGTTTGGCCTCAGCATAAATTCGAACAACTTACTTCCTTGCTGTCTCCTCTATTACTGTGGACCTCTTTAGATTGTAGGGACGGAGAGACAGCGGTGAAGTCTGAAGACTGCTCCATTAGTCATTGGAGAGCAAAAATCTCTGTGCTTTTCCGTTAAGCACTGTCTGACTGGCGAACCATCATTTTTATAGCAGGAGCTGCAGAGATTCTGTTATTGTTCTCTGCAACATTTCTTCTATCATCGTCTAACCTCATCCATCACACTGCTGCATCGCCGTACAACAACTTCTCCTTCTGCAAATAACTCCACACCTTCTTTTGAATAATTATCTACGCTTACTCCATAAACTTGTTTATTAGATCTACAAAGTAGTAGACATGAAATTCCATTAAGACATACAGAGCTGAGTTATTAATTTCAAAATAAGCACGTTCTATTTGCACTGTAGTTGTTTTTGACCATGTCTGATGGTCTACGGACGCTTTCTCCTTGAGAAGTACATTTTAGTAAGTCTCCAGGCTTGAATGGAGTGGCAATAATCTGCCCATGACAGAGCGTTGTTTTGAATTTATAGTGCTATGAGTAACAGTGTTTTTCGGGAAATTTAAAAAATGCATGAAAGTATACCTATCTTGCTGTCGAAATCTGGAATTTTTGCTGCAATAACATACAGGAAAGTAGTCGTCTGAAATTAGATTTCGATTGGTGTTTTTCTTTTTAGGTCATGAAATAATTTTCCTCCTTTTTTTGCTCAGAAAATTGTAGGGTGTTTTGATGTTTGCTATGTTTCTCTTTTCCGGAATGCCATTGCCCTTTCACAAGCCCTTCGACTGGCTTGACCCCAAAAGAACAAAGCAGCGCGGAGCATTTCACGTGCTTTTTCCACTTGGGTGGTCTCAAGAAGGCGTAATCCGGCCGAATACGGTCGTTTTTCAACGCGTTGAAGAGGTTTTTTGCGCACCCTGGGGAGGCGGGTTCGGGCTGGAATCACCGAAAGTAATGTATATGAGGCAATCGACGAAGATTCGGCTCGGCCGCATTGTTCATCCCTCTGAAGTGCTCCGAACGGCGCTGAGCCTCTTCGGTCCAGTAAACAGAGGTTGATAATTCAAAGATTACCGCCATCCAACGAATGAGGATTTATTGAAGAAATCGCTTCTAGTTCATTGCTTGGTTAGGTTCACATATAATCAATGGTTTCCCTCACAGGTAGACACCGTAGTTCTTAGTATTATAAGCTCATGTGACACTACATTCGACGAATTTGAGATTCACTCATAAAAATTGATTGTGGAAGGACCGTGAAAGAATATTACACGGACAAGTTTCCGGAAAATCTCGCTCCTCATTCGTCCGGCAGTTGCTTCTGTGACACTTTAGCGAATACCTGTTGTGGTACTTTTGCTCAGATTTGCAAGGCTCCTTCCTTCATCTTATTGTAGAAGTCGGACAATCGAAGATTCTTTGAGAAAGCAACAGCAGCATGATGTCTGAGAAAAAAACAACGGATGAGTGCAAAGACAATAAATTATCTTCGAAAAATGTTATTTTCTCAAGTAGACGCTGCGGAGAAAGGTTATTCTTAGAAGTAGACTCGAGACCCGGAAAAAATCAAAAAAACCACCCTAACTCATGTGTGTGACAACAGCTGTTCGACGAAAAATGCATGAATGATTTTGCATAGGAGGGAAAGTGTACTTCAGCTTGAGGTGCGTACTTTCTATCAAGTTTCACCTCCTCAAAAGATAGGCCTTAACTGATGGATGAAATACTACCAATTTCGAAAAAAATTCCGTTTACTGTCAAAACTCCTACTCCTTTTCAAAGTTTTTTCTTAGTTTTTTTTTTAATTTTTGAGGTGCTATGCGTGCGTGTCACACCCCAAAAGAAGAGCAAGGGACATTCAAACTGAGAGCAAGCGCTCCAGAATTTTTCAACAATTAGATGATGTATTTAGTTTCTTGAGGGTCCAGGATAGTAGAACAGGACTGAAATGTTCTTCCTTTGCGGTGCCAGTCCCTTATTTGGCGCCAATTTTAATTTTATAAAAGTTTGAGGTTTACTGGTGACTCGTCCCTTATCCTGTCTCCTTCTATCTTGTGAATTAAACTGTCGCGCACTCAAAATTTCCTCTGATTGAAAGTAATACATATTAGTCGTTGTTTCCTGTTTAAGTGTACAGATCTAGGGCTCGTTTTCCACCTTAGTATTTATTCATCAGCTGCACTTCCAACATAAAATGATGAGTTTGAAAGCAACGATCACAGGTTACAAGACGTGTAAAAATCCCTCCGGTTTATCGCGGCTTTTCTCTTTTTTTTTCGGTTCCTATCGGAACGCTATCTGCTGATTGCTGGCCATTAACTGCCCCACTGGGACATTTTCTGCCTGTCTTTAAATGAATATGGGTGGGCGACCTTCAAGACTGTGCCGGCTTTCTGAAGAAAAGGGTTGAAACTCATATTTGGTCATCAAAATGAGTTAGAGCAAATATAGCCAGGTAAGGTCTGTGGATTCTGTAAATGTAGCCTAGTAGATTTTTTGTATGCTAGGAAAGCTCTCTGTTCTGTGGAAAAAAATCTCAGATGCTTCATGAGCTGCTTTTATTGTCTCATCTGCGAAACCTGCAGCAGTTGAAGCTGTGATAATGAGGAGAGATGCGCTGAGTAATCAAGGTGATCAGCCACTGCTTCCTCTCTTTCGTGACTTTTTTCCATTTGGTGACTTTTCGTAGTTGTGCGATTGTGAATCGCTCTCTGTACCTTGAGCACGAATTCTAAACCAGAGTCCACTTTTCGCATTCGGAGTTTTTCTGATAGTTGCGTGCGGCGGGCCGCTTTCCGAGTGCACATTTGTCGGGCGCAGAACCGGGTTCTTGCGGAACTTCTTTGAACGCCTCATTACGAAAACAAACTTTTATATTGTATGTAGTTGTGTTGTACGTTTATATTGTATCTATTGTGCCACACAGTTGCCAATGAATATTGACTGGGTGTGGTCTTCCAATCAACTCACCTAATACTGTTGTATTTTCCTCTTTTGTTGATGCGATTTGGGATTTCTCATACAAGAAGACGTGTTCCTTTACCGTGATCTTTTGCCCTCAAATGACATGGGTTTTCGCCTTGCTGATGACATTATCCTGCTGTTTCACGATATTTTTTTCGAACTGCATTCTTTAACTGTGTTACTTCTTAGTAGCTAACTCAGTCAATTGCTTTGAAGCATGATAATAGAAGAGCTCTCAAAGTGCAGGATTTCAATATGGGATTCGGATTACTTAGCGAAATATCACTTTCTATGTGATTGTTCCAAAAACCCCAGCTTCTACTTGACTTCAAGCAATCGTTGGCGCGTAGTCCATTAGTTAAGGTTGCTCACGGCTAGAGTGGGTTAAATCTGAAAGAAACCAGAATGAGCAACTTTGTGGAAGTCGTTACTTTACTGGTCGCGATCCATTCTCATAATTGGATCTCATGGGATCCCGTCATCATCATCTTGCTCTTGATCGCTTGTGAGAGCTCTTTTTATCCATTCAATTGATTCTCCTTTTTCCTTTCGTTCGAAGATTATGTCCTCACTGTGAGCAACGGGTTTTTGATGGACGCTTTTTTACATAGTAGATTACCTTGATGAAAATCAATAGGCAGTTTTTCCGAGGCACCAGATTAAAGCAGATTTCCATGGGCATCTTTTCGACTGGTGGTGGTACTCCTTGTGCTGCTATATGTCGTAGGGCAAGAGCTGGTCGCTGGCTGTTCCCTTGCTGTCAATCGATAGCTATGAAACAGCTTGCGAAATTGGGTCTGACTGCCATTAACTACGTACGCTGAACGCATGCGAACAGAAGTCCTGTCCAGGAGCCCACCATGTAGGCTTCGGAAGTACTTCATGTGGACATCTTTTTGATGGTTTAACCCAAACCTAAACGTGGGTTATTTCTGGAATCAACACATGGGAAGGATATGTCTTCGAGCATGTTTGAAATGTAGACGTCCTCGCCAAAATCGCCAAGTTGCTCTTCCGCGCGATTAATCGCATCGCTTTGCGTCGCGCGCGCTGCTCAGCGATTTTTTCGAGCCTCAGAATGAGCCTTCTGCGCGATTCTTAATGTGGCATTCCTAAGTAGCAGCGCATTCTTGCAGCCTTTCGCTTTCGCAAAGGCAGTGCGAGTTTTTCGCGATTCAAAATCGATGTCAATGCAATCGGAAATGGAGTCGAGAATTTTTCCCCACGCGTAGATCGTTGTTCATGCTGACATGCACGTCGTCTTTGCCTTCGAGTCCGCAACATATGCTGCTTGAGTGCGAGTGCTGTGAGGTTTGAACAGCCAGCGTGAGTTTGCGCGAATGTTTCAGCTCAGTCAGGTTACCAGTACAATACTGAAAGTTTGTCGTGAGCCGGCTCTGAGTGCGCGAACTGTGTGTGTGTATGTGTGCGAGTGAGGAGTTGTAGAAAAAGGTAGTTGAACTAACTCGACACTTGGTAGAGCTTTTTCGCTGTCCGTCCTTCAGCATGAACTGGTTTCTCGAGCTGTTCGCACTGAAGTTCCGTTTTTTAGCTTTTATTTTTATCGAATTCATTTATAAGACAGTGCGCTCAAATTACTCTGGTTTTTCCCTGCATTCTGCCCAAGATTCTTTCCAGATGTTGCTAAATTCGCTTTGGATTGATGCAGTCCTTAATCATTGTACTAAGTGTTTGCACCGCGCTATGTTTTTTTTTTATGTTGAGTTCTCCACAAGCTGTTAGATGTAAAATTCTTGGTAGCACTGTCCACTTAATCCAGTGCTCCATGTAATGGCTGATGCTGTGCTGATTGTCGACAATCCTTAGCAAGAAGTGGGACGTTTTGGATGGCTCAGTTTTAGTCTTTTGCGTTTCCTGTGCTTTTTCGCTTTCGATCTTTTGTTTTTTTTTCACTGCAGTTTTTTCTACAACCACGACAAATGCATAATCGATTTTGGTTTTTTCGGTTTGGACAGAGGAAAGCTCAACAAATGTTCCGAGTTTGATATCATTCGGTCGTGAAAATAAAGTTGTTACCACTACATGAAAAACAGCACAGAAGATCTTTGTGCAGGGCTTGCGCGCCCTTCTGGACGACTTTTTCCGTCATTTCGTGGTTTTATTCTTTGCACACTCCTCCACCCACATACTTTGGGTAATCAATTGACAAATAATGCCTGAAAGCACACTTTGCAGAGCTTCTCACTCCCGCCAGGTTTGGATGAAGAAGGGAATTGAATTAAGAACATTCAGAAAAATTTCAGATTACATATCAGTTAGGGCAGTGGGAGGAACTACTAACAGTGTGCTATTTTTGAATGGTGTAATTTATTTCTCCGAATCTAATTGAACTACTCTATCTTAATCTGTACACCAGCATTTATAAGCTCTGACACGGTCTTATTCCGTAACAAGAACTAAGACTTAAGTACTAGTTTTAAAAGTTCAATACTTTTGCTGCAATTGCGTTGTGAACGCACGAGCTATAGTGTTTTAGTCTATGTACAGTGGCGGTCCACTAGTGTGTCGAGCGAATAATGTATTAGATATATTCGATATTTGAATATTCAATTTCGAATAAGTCAAAATTGAAATGATCAGTAACCGGAGATGCTTACACCTTCTATAGAAAGAAAAAAAAGTGCTGTAGAGCACCTTGTCCTTGAAACATTGAAACTTTCTAATGAGTTTCTAAATTATTAAATTAATTGAATTTGTCCTATTTTTACTTGGTCAATACTCTACGCCCACATACTTTGAGTAATCAATTGATGAAAATATAAAATCTGTATCTCGGGCTGGGAATGATCAGGAGATACTCATTCTGCTATGACGTGATGTGCTCCTTTTTGCTCAGCTCTACTCTTTCAAAAAATAGAAAATTGTGAAAAAGAAGGAGTCACAGTGATAACAAAGATAAAGCATGCACTCCTGCTGTGGACTTTTCTCTGACTTATGCTTTAAACAAGCATTTAATTATTGATGGCAGAATCTCGAAGCCTCGAGTGTTCCGTTGATTCGATAAAATAGAGTTTTTGCGCATGTTTAACGATTTGCTTCTGTAATTGGCTCTAGTCGCTATGGAGAGTATGACAATAACAGTCAGATGAAAATGTTGAGCAGGCTTATGCCCAGTTAGTGTCACTTCTCGCTCTCCCCTCATAGGTAAGCGGGAGAAGTGATATACATAGAATTTCATACGAAATTCGGAAAACCGACGAGAACGCAGTTCTGATTCTTTAACCCAATGTCAACCAACTGCGTCCATGATTGACTACACAGGGATGCCGTGTCAGAACCCTAACGCATACGCAAACCTGGTTCCTATTTCTGGGGCTATTTCTGGGAATATGTGAGAAATCCCGTCGTCCAAAGTCTTAGGTGTGCTAAATATGCGGTTGCCAGTGTAAGTAGATTACTATCCTGCCTGTTTAGGTTACTCTTCTGATACCGCTGCACTTAGTTTGCAGATGGTTTCACTTTGCTTCTGTCGTTCTCGCTTGCTCTGTCCCGCTGCCTTCTTTTATTGAGCGACAAACGCAACAGTTCAGGTTTCCAGTTTTGAGTCGATTGCAGGATATACTTAGGCGTGTTCTGCTATTTTTTATTATCATTTGCTATGGAACCTGCGCAAAATTTTGTGTTGCTGGTTCGGTTAGCCATCAAAAGCTAGGTGCTCCCGTGAAATATCCATATAGGGAGTGAGATGCGATTGGTTTGGGACCAATGCTCAAAGGGTGCCAAATAGAGAAACACAATCAGGCATCATCCATATGTTCTAGAAGTCTGTGTCGTACGCGAGCTTCTGGTTTTCATAGGATGCAATGTTTGACGCAATTTTGCAGGAAACTGAAGAAAACCCGTTCGTGACAAGCCTTCGAAGTCTTCCATTTCTTCAACGCGCGGTTCAACATGTTGCCAACATGAAGTGAACTGGGTGTGGTGGTACTCAATGGGTTGCTAACTAATCTAAAGTGTCAAGCTCGTTCTTTCAATCTTAAAAAATGGGAAGCAGCATAATTTGAAAGTCTGATCCACATGTTTGCTCACTCACTGCTTTTCTATAACACTTTTTTTCCCACCCCCTGATTCTTGTTCCACTTTGTGTAGTACTGAATCCATGTGCCGCCCAACTGTGTTGCGATTTGATCAGAAGAAATTGAAGGACTACTTATGCGTTTTATTTTTGTTGCACTCTACCGCAATGAAGAAAGAGGAACTGCTCACGAGCAATACAGCAAGCCTGGATTCGTGCACAAGTATTATTTTACATATTCGTAGTAAACTGAGCGACGCATGAAGGAAACCTGAGAACAGCGGATACAGCAGTGGGACATCCTTGTTGTTCAACGGTAGCAGATACCGTTGGAGACCGTACTAGAGCTGTGTCCCGCCCCGTTCCTGTGCACCTCAGCGAGCTCTACCGGAGAGGACCCGACTTGATGCGAGAAAGTGCAGTGTAAACGAAGGCGTCGAACCTCTTATTCGTCGCTTTTCATTAAAGAAGACTAGCGTTGCAACGAGGTAGAAACCCGAAAAGGTAGCCACTTCGCCAATGAAGAACGGCTCTCTTTATTCGTAGTTGCTCCAAACGAAGAAAAAAGGCGGTTGTTCCTCTATGATATTTTCATATCTTCACTTTTCCAGATGATTCGGCCTGCTCATTATATTTCGTTCTCGGTGCCAAACCCTGTGACCACCTCAATTCAGTCCCATCTTGAATTTTAAGCAAGCGTAAGTGTTCTCAGATGCAAGCATTCAGTGTTTGCAGTCTCCCTTTTTTCCAGTGTTGAGGTTGGAGCTCAGCGCTCTGCATGTTGCGAAGCTTCTTTGGATATCCGGTGTGTAACCCTCCTCTGAACCGCTGACTTATTTTTGATTTAGTATACGTTAGCGGAGTTAAAATATGTTTCTCTACAATGTTATAATTACTTTTGGCTACATCCGTTCTACCTACGTCTCTCATTGCTTTACTACGTGAAATTAAAAGCAGTATATGCCTACTCAAAACATTTCAGAATCTTCCAATTTTCAGTCAGAATTTCTGCCTAACTCTGCAAACATTCTCTTGCATTCCACGAAATAGGGTTTTTTCTTCAATTGAAAAAAGTAGCTCCCACAAGTTTTAGTAGCATTTGGGCTGTTGTTTTGCAGCTTACTAATTTTTCTTTTTTCAGTTTTCTGTTACAGATATCATTCTTTCCCAGGCCGCTACAGTACTTTCTAGTTCGCTGATGTTCTATACTTTTCGAGAAAGTATGCTTTTGAAAGATGCACGGGCAGATCCCAGCTAAGACATCTCACTCTTAGTGAATAACCTCTAATGACCTGTTATTTTTCTCAGAACTAGTGGACATGGTCTCTAGATTCTGAGAGCACCATCGAAAACCACTGGTCAACAAACACATTCAGCTTTTTTTCGTTGTCGTCGCTTTTTCGAGTAACTGAAAAACTTGTCTACATCATCTAGGCCAGCCCTTTGGTCGTCGGCGTCTATCTGCGGAGATTTTTCGAACATCGGATTTTGTCTACAACATCTTGGGTTTTCCTAGCTTTTTTACGAACTGCTGATATTGATCTGACTGCAGGAGCTTTACAGTATCGCAGTCAATTGTGGGGAAGAGGAATAGGTTGTTTGTGCCTTCATTAATATGAGGCAGAAGTAGTCGTTGTCTTGCGAAGATGACACGTCTGTGTGGCGAATAAACGAGGAAGGAATGTCAGAACATTGTCGCTTTTCCTCTAGTTGCAGGCTCCTATTGTGACTTCGTCAGTTCAGTTTTCTGAGGTCTGTCCCATTTAAGTGATTGGCTACGATGGGCGCTATGCAATTGCGAATGGTTGCTTCGAGTGCCGTCCCAGGCTGGAGGGCTGAAATTTCACCAATTTCGGAATATTGAGGATTCGTAATACGGAGATTCACGGCTGGGGTGGTTTTTTCTGTATTTCTTCGTGATTCCTCACAATTTAATCACTGCATCTTGTTTCCTGGAATTGTGCGAACATTTTTCGATTTTTGTTGTTTGAGTTCTGTGGTCCTTGAATTCAAAGCAGTGAACTTGTGTTTCTTGAGACGTGAATGGAGAGTTTTGAGTCACTTTTGCCAACAGTTGGGTAACCTAGGTTATGATCTAGATTACCTAGCCCAAATCACATTGGCGGGTCATGCTCAAGAATACAGATATGATAGACGTTACTCCCTAACACTGTTGCTACGTTGATGTTGCAGTCGTGGTTTCACGGTCTTTACAATTACTGCCGAGTTAGTCGAGTTGCAAAAAGCTAGCGGCAACGTGAGAGTTGTGAAGAGTCTCTTGCCGTTCGATTCCGGTTCTGCAATGTTAGTTCGTGGAAGGAGGAGGTGATGCATTGAGGAGCAAGGCTTGATCGCATCATCGATTTGCAACGTTCCTTCATGCATCAGGTTGGGTTTTCGCTCTAAGAGACGCGAAAAAAGCCGAAATGCCTGGTTGGAAGCCATTTTGACGTCCGTTGGAGACTATCACAGTCGTTCACAGATTCTTCTACAGTCAAAGTCATGGCTCTGAGCTCTTCGTTGTATCCACTCAGGGTTTCGTTTGCTTGAGGTCGCTTCGCTTGGAGGGATGTTCGTCGCTGCTTGGTTGTGACGTCCAGTAGGTGATGTAGCGGAGTGTGCGGTGTTTGCGCGGCGTGCGCTGTTCGTTTTTCGACTCGTCACCACCCGTCCCTCATTCCTCACTCCGTCCTTCACTCACTTCTAAATTTGGCTTTCGTGCATTGCTTTGTGCAGATCGCAATTCGCTGGATCCGAATTCGATTTTATAAATTTTTTCATACGAGTTAGCATGACTTCAGATTTGTTGGAGTCTTGGACAACTCAACAAGAAGTTAATTGAAACTCTATCTCTTATTGACCTCTCCTGGCAGCTTTCACAGACCCTTTTACAGAAATTAAGGACTACAATCTATTACCGAGTGTCTTCCGCGTTAAGAATAATGCTAGATTAATATGTCGGTGTCTTCTGTTGAACTTCTGGCTAGGCAGTGTCCCACTGTGTGTCATTTTACATTTCCAATTCGTATCACTTGAGATGTGTCTTTGAATTTCAAAGCTGCAAAGACAATGTTACGGTTTTTCGAACTAACCTCTTCATTCAATCCTTTTCTAAGTATTCTTTACGAAATAATTCGATTTTGGCTCTTACTCATGACCATTCACATAGATATAGCATTGAATGAATAAGATCGGCCGTGGCCATTTTATATTTGACAAATTTTTGAAATGCACATAATTACGCGCGTTCTGCTGCTCATTTTCGTGAAGAAAAACATGTTGTCTTCACTTCTAGAACCGAGAGATGAAAAAATCCACTCTGTCGCAAGTCATTAAATGTACATTTAATTGCACCGTATTTGAGCCCGTTCCCATCTTCAAATTTAAAATTGACTAGCTTCAACCACTAGTAAAAAGTTATTGTTTGACAATTGCTCTTTTCATTCATCTACAAATCTAATACTATACAGTAACGTCATAGATGATTACTGTGTATTTTTAGCTTCATTACTCTTTAGTTTTTACTACTTTTTGAGCCTTCTTTCAACTCTTAACGAGTTTATCCTGTGCCCAAATCCGCGAAACTAATGCTCAAATACGGTCAAAAACTCGGGCGGGTCGGAGCGACGGGTAGGCAGCCGCCAATAGTCAAGTCTGAACAACACTTCTCTTAGTGCACGTTTTGCGCTCCGACTTCAGCACTGACGACATGCCGGAAACATTCTGTTCGCTTCTTTTACATACATTTTTTACAATAAAGCTATTGTGAGATTACCGTATGGAAGAGCTGTTGAAAAAAGGAAGTAAAGGGTTGATTTTTCTTCATGAGCAACAGCTTCTGCTTCCGTTCCAATTTCCTGATCCCCTGCATCGTTTGAGGCTGTGTTCAAACTTCCACTATCCTTCCGCATGTAGCTTTTCTATATTTCAACTAGCGCCTAGTTACTTTTGATTTTACTTTTTACTCTTGTGATTCGAAGATGGTCTCTAGTGTGCATATATGACACGTCATCTGGCTTGGGCAACTATGAAACAACGAGCGAATTGGCCATATTCAGCTGCTACTGAAGATTCCCTCGATGGGCGCGTAGACTGGTTGTTTCATCTCAATTCTAGCCCCCCACATTAGGAGGTCACGTTTCTCTAACTTCGTCGCTTACCGTATGCAATCTTTTCCTTGCTTCTTCCCCTGGCCTCCTTGTACAGTTTCTTTCGCTGCTGGTAAAGTGCATCTTATGAGCAATCTTCTGCTTGACCATATTTCAAATTAAAGTCTGTGCTGCACATGGACTTAAAATTGTGTACTCTCCGTAGTTTCCATACATGAGCTTTCATCCATTTTCATTTTCTTGTAGTTTTTTTTGTATTTATTTTTATTTTTTTTCTTGGAAAGTGAACGTCATCAGAAGAAAATGTTCTACTAGTTGATATTCTGAAAATTGTTTGTGAATTGTGGGAAGATTTCTTCCGTCTGCTTTTATCATTCCAAAGAAACTTTTTTGGACTACGTTAGCTACTCCCTGGGTAGGAGTGGCTGAGAGCAGTGAATGGTTTCTCTGTACTATGGACGAAAGCTGTAGACATTACACTGGACCTATTGTAACAAAAGTTGTACAAAATCAGAAGAGTCAGAGCAGTGTATTAATGCTTCATAATAGCTATTTCTTTTTGAGCTTCATTTATTTAATTATTTGTTTAACTTATATTACAAGTCCTTGTTTTGTTTTTCTCTTGTTTCTGGAGAGTTTTGAAAGGAAAAAATGTTCCAACTTTCAGTAGAAAAACCATATTGTACAGGGTGGCCGAAAATCACCCGTGAAGTAATACTTTAATGCTAAAACCATACAATGAATCAACGTGAGTTCAGGTTTCAAGAACAGTTTCCGGACCCGTCAGTGATTGGTAATTACTGAACATTTCCCAAAATGTCTGTCAGCGATTGACAAGAGCTTGGAAGCTTGAAACTGCCATCGTGTGATTCACACAGACAAAACAAGCATTCCATTTCGTGCCATGGCTCCAGCACTACAGATTCTTCCGAACCCAAATTTCTGATATGAATTGGTGAGGTTCTGCGCTCTGAAAAACCAGTCCAAAAAATGTGGAGTATTGGATGCGATAGAGACGAGGACAATTCTCAATACCTCCTTATAAAGTCCGCTAAAATTGTTTTTGGTTGTCCATACTATAGTGAGCTGGAGCTGCGCAATTTTCACCAGTATTGTCCTCTGTTATGGCTGCCTAAGATCTCAATTAGGTTTGAGAGCTTAAGAAATGAATGCCACACTCTGGTATTAGCTAGTGTATATTATAGCACTATTGTGATAACAAGCTATATCTGGAAAAGGTAATGTCAAATCGTTGCAACAGCAAAGTAAAAAACCATGAGATATCAGAGATGGATAAGGGAGTTGTGTTGGTCTCTATATGGAGATATCAAAATCTTCTGTGAGCCTTTTACAACGGTGCTGCACCAGTTCCGATGCCCCACATCAGCACCGTTTTCGCGGATGCGGAGTTCGTTGATGGTCCGCCCCCACTAGTCATGGTTGGGAAATTTTATCCCTGGGCTCGAAAACAGCTTAAAATCCGGCCTCGAGTTGAAAATTGCACCACTGACTATTCAAAGCAGTCACATATCATTAGCTAATGCAGCGAAAAAATGCGTTGCAATTGCGTATGCGGGTAGGGTTTTCCAACATCATTTTAGTAAATCGCTCCGCGATTGACGAAAGTAAGTAGCAACGGATGGCAGGTGTGCAAAAACGATGGATTGAGATGAACGACCATTTTTTTTTTCATGCAGCTGTACCTATCGAATTCACGTTGTTAAAAAAGCATACGTGGCGCTAGCGGGTATATATCTAGCGAGGATGGGCGGATGGTGACTGTTAGCTCCATGACACACATCACATTTGTGTGTCGGTAGTAAATAGTTAGCAAAGAAAAAAGCCAATTTGCAACCTCCGTTAGGGTTACGCACAAGGATTTGTATGCTACTCTCATGCCATTGCTGTTTGTTCCACTTGTAAGCACGGAAGTTCCTTGCCTAAAGAGATGGAAGTTAGACACGCCTACTACATACTACGTGTAAAGGTGTATACTCTGCTTTACCATATCGTCACGTAAGAAAAACTACTGGTGTTAAGCGAATATTGGTGGGGAACCTTTCCAGAAGAATAACGTTGACATGAGGAACGGAGAGCGCGATGTAGAAGCAGGCGATTGAAATCGCGAGTAAGCGAGAAAAGCTAAAGTATCTGGTATTCAGAATATTTGGAAGAGTTAACATGATGCCCTCTCTTATCAAATTTGGATATTAATTTCAAAAGGGGCAATTTATCGAACTGGTAACCTGTAAGTACAATGTGTACCATCAGCTGCCCCTTGCGGCGCTGATCTCCGTTTTTCAAATTCGCTGTCTGTTTCGTATGAAGAGTCACGCTCATTTTCTCTCAAATTGGTTCAGGGTGTGGTCTCAGTTTCAATGAACTTGATCCGACACAGCTACACCGAACGAATTGGAGCTCAAACATGAGTGTGTTGTCTTAAATTTGGGTGGAGAAAAATTGTGTAACTGTTACAGGAAAATGAGGGAAGAAATTTCAACAGCAGATATGAGATCAGCCTCTCATACTGTACATAATAGCACAGAAATCTTTGCAGATGACGATTTCGATCGTGTATCCTTCCCATAAGTACACATAGTTCTGCATAATGCTAACCTAAATTGTGTTTATCACCTCACTATAGGGCTGGATGAGCTAATTTCTTCATGTACAAATAGTTCGGGAGAGTCTTGAAATGTCTGCGAGAGAGAAAGTGCTGCGAATGTCAGCTGTTCCACGACAAAATATTGCAAAATTTCACAAATTCATTATAAACAAGGTAATGGATGTGATGAGCAGTTGCTGAACAGGATGAAGTGAACGAAATCAGCATTAGCTACGAACCGCTTACTGTTCACTTTGCAAATGTTTCGAAGCAAGGCAGAATCTGATGATGTAAAAGTGCAAGTGATAGGCCTACAGTATACGATGTTGAAGTCGCCAGCACAGCATAAAGTCAGCAGCAGCAGCCGGGGATTATTACGAAGTAATACGAGAGCGAACGGCACGCTGGTTTCGAGAGTTATTATCGCGAATCCTAAGACTAATGTAGGTTTTTGTGCGTATAGCTGCGTTGTAACGCACCGCGGCCCCTCGTCTTCTTTGCCGCCCGCTATAACCAGAGGTACTTCTTATTGTTCTTGTTCTTATTCTTGTGGCTCTACGCTTGTTTCAACTATCAAGGAGTCTTTGAGAGCAAACTTTTGAAACTATTTACCTAGTTTTTGTGGGAAACTCCATACTTGAGGATATCGTTTTTTTTTTCTGCACAAGTATCACTTAGTAGAACTGTTAAAATGTCGCATACGAGTTTGATGAAATCTATCACCTGATTTTGTACCATAGCGCGTGTGTCTGTCTGATTTATCGAAGCTATGTGGATGACAGAATTTTTTTGAAATGAGATATTAGACGTTCTTGAATGAGGGATGCGTCCGAGTTCTTCGCTTGAGTCTACATCCTTGTTTGGATGCTGCCCCCTATACTCTACAAAATGAGCGCGCTTTGAACGTGTTAACGATGCCTACTTTTGATCCACACCTCGCTATGACGGGCTATTTATACCTTTTTATATGGAAGATTCGTTTCCCCCAAATTTGTTGATGAATGACGGATTCGATTGATGTTCGATCTTTTGCTTATTAATAACAGTGATCACATAGAGGAGGAAAAAGCTTCAGGAAATGTTGCAGTCAATAATTAGACATGAATAGGTATATGAATTAGCTGTTAGTTTTATATCGTTTTCCTTGTTAGAGAGGCGTTATTTGGGAATTTCGTGTCGAGTCAGAATTTTCCTCTTTTCCATAGTTTACCCTCATCTTTCGCGTTTGCGTTACGTGAACTGACTGGGGATATTCGAGCCTGCAACGCCTTTATGACAGTAAACATTTTTACCTGTTACTGGTACAAATGAAATACCTGGATCGCTACGTAAGCAGTGCCTGATTTGATGAAATGATTTCCAGAAGGTCAGCTCGGAAGTTCAGCGAATTCTTTCTCGTGAAAGAGTTAAAAAATGGTGTGACAGCACAGGATCGCTGAACATGTTCGTAGAATTTTGGTAGATATGACGAGTGTGACTTTTGGGTTTGGTAGAAACCAGAGGTATGTATTAGGTTGCTACTTGTGGGCTTCTGAGTCATCTTATAGTTATCCAAACCCGTTCTTGGTTTCACTTCTAACTGCTGAATCAGTTACGTAGTTGTGGACGTAAATGTAGTGCTTATGTAACGGGATGGGTTTAAATGACGACATCAATGAAAACTATGGAAATAGGTATGGAAGAACTGCGCGAAATGCTGCTAAAAAATTTTGGAAAATGACTAAAAAGTCCCCAAATAGAATTTGCTGCAGAGAAGATCACAGTATTGCCAAAAACCCCTGGATATCGTTCTTGGTACTCCAGCAAAATATAGGACGTGTTATCTCTGGAGCACTAATGTGCAGACTGCAGGTGGTCCCCAAGTTTTCATAGATGTTTTTCGCGAAACATCTTTGTCCTTTGTATCCCGCAACAGATCAACTTGAACTGTTGAGAATCGTCGAGAAAAAAAGCACCTCATAGCGACCCGTCGCGTGTACTCAGACGAGAACTACTCAGCGAAATGTCGGTCCTGTGTGGAAAAAAACGACTGCGCGCTGTTTTTTGAAAGTGTAGCATTTATCGCCGTCCTCACATTTTTCTATGTACTGGACGCTGAATGATTGAGGAAACTCTTCGCTAAACTAGAGGAAATCTTGGTAAGAACTGGTCAATTTTTACTCATATCATTTTTTACCCAACGTGAACATTTCCTCTCTGAAATACGTGTCGAAATTTTTCTTTAATGCACTGTTAACTGCACTTACATCACTCACACCATTCAATTATTGGGAAAACATCAGTAATCTCGATGAGGATTAGCCAACAGTTGCGAACAAAACGATATGAACATCAGTGCTATTTCAGTTAGAAAAGCGTGCGACGTGTTTTCAACTCTCTGGTGTCCATGAAAGTTTGGATCAGGGTTCTCACGAAATATTTTCTCTAATTGATTCGAGTACAATTAGATTGATTTTTTATCCGCTCATCTATTTCTCAAGTTGAATTTTTTCTCCTTGAAAGCTATACATCAATTTCCTTTGCCAGTTCTTTATAACACATTTCGCAGCTTCTTCCTGCTCATTAAGTGGCGTAAGTATGCGTAAATGTGGTCTGGTTCCTAGCAAAATGCGCTCGGCAACAGCTATCCTGCCTGTCTGTCTACCTGCCTGACTGCATGGTTTTTGTACGAAGTCAGTCGGTTGCTGACGACCACCTTCCTGAGCGACAATTTATTAGTGCTGCAATTGTGAGTGCGTGTGTGTCGGTCGGTCGGTTTGTGGGGTGGAATGGAGTGTGAGCGAGCAGCAGCAGTTGCTGCAGCAGCAGGTCTGTGAGAACTGGTCCCAGACTACGGTCGTTTTTGTGGCGGTACGATATCGATCTGAGAGTCTGTGAACGCCGTTGCAGGTTGATTGTATCGTCGTCTCGACCGGGAGAAATCCATTATTTCAGTGTGCAAACGCTGGAGAACGTTGGCGAATTAGTTAGCGCAAGCGCGTGTTTCTTCTGAGATTGCAAATGGATAGAGGCCAAACGTTGTTCTCACCTGCTTTTCGTCGAGAAAGAACCACCACGGACCGCTTTTTCTGTACTCGCCGACGATAGTTGCGGCGAGAACAAGTGTAAGAAAACCAAACACTTCTATCGGCCAACGGTTTTTCACCTCGCCTTGTATGTTTTACTCCGTGATCACTTAAAAGTGTGGACTCATCGTGGTGTTTTGTACATTTTTGTGCTCTTCGGGTACATGCAACAAGTCTTCAGTGTACATAATGAAATTCTGACCTCTTTCAGGCTCCTAGAGCTACGGTCGCCTAGCGATCACTGCACCAACAAATCTTAAGGAGTCCAACTCCATATAGCTCGAAGCACTGCGGTAGTCATGTGAGTTCCCTTATGGTCTTATGAGCAATGTTTTCTCGGAAATGTTTCATTTTATAGAAGTCAAACTCTTCAGAACTCATATAACTTCCTATGTGGAATTTAATGTTTTTGTCACTTTGTTCAAATTTACCTGCTGTGTAACTCCGACTGACCGATTTCCCGCCCATTTCATTCATCCGGTCGAAAATTTCCCCCTCTACGTTGTTTCCTGATTTTCGCTGTTCATTATAATTTCACACGAGCATTCTCCACTAGTCGGGTTTCTTCTGAAACAGTAAGCAACGTTTATTTGTTCCTCAGCTCCCTGTATTAAGTCGCACATTCGTTTTGTTTTCTGTAATCTTTCAGTTCCGCTTGAAATCAGCGGGAACCCAATGAGACCAGTCACTCTAATATTTCCCTCATGTAATTGCTCTAATCTTGTATTCTCCTGTGCAAATGCTCCATGCTGTGTTTCTCTGTCAAATTATTACCACAATCGTTCATGCCAGCCGCAAGTTCTCTGTAAAACTGACATATCTCATGTAATCATCGTAGAGCTGATGTCATCCGGCTTTAAAACCACCATTACCCCTCTTTGACGACTTCTAGTCGTTTCCTTAATCGGACTGCGTCAATGAGGAAAGTGAACGGTGCTGGTCGAGATCAGCGCCGCAGAAGAACTGTTCGATGCGACAAGTTCTTCGTGGTCGGTGTCTTTTGAAGTCGCGCCGCCCACAATGAATATGCTTCCCCCGGCTGTTCGGCGAGAGGAGCGTGACTGACAATATGTGCAATTAAAAATTCTCGCATCTCAGCGTTTTCTTACACTTTTCGCCCGTCTGTTTTATTGCTGGAACGGGAGTTTTTCGCACTGCACTGCTCACGGCGGCTGCGCCACGCACGTGAGCGTTTCCGTCCATGGATCGATCGGATCGATGAACAAACTTTGGGACTGGATTGGTTGTGGGAGGTTTTTAAGAATAGCGTTGTAAATCTGCTATGACTATGGAGAAGCCCCTGTTCGTTTGTCCTAACGAAAGTATTAATTGTCTGGGCTATGGCTAGGGGCAGCCACCCTAAGGCAATATTTGGTTGTTTTTCTGTAATAGCCACTTAGAGATGAGTTACGCAGGTCATCGTGCTAGGTTTTTGGTAGCCTTTGACGGGATGTCCCTTGTGGCTTGCGTTCAGAGGTCATTTTGTGTTTGAGTTAAGGGCGTTGAAATATGCAATTATCGTGAGGATACTGTATGTATGATAAAGTGGGCGTGGTGTTTGGTGCCAAACGATGTCGGCTTTGCTTAGGTGTACGGTCCATAGGCTGACATAAGTTTATTAATAGTGGTGTTAAACTAATCCCTGTTTAAAAAAACTGGCGCGAAATGAATACCCTTTTTCTTTCATCTCAGAAGAGATTTCTTCCAAACAGCTTCCAGAATTCAGAAATTTCGTGAACGAAAAAAATTATAGTAGTTGTCATCGATTTTCTTTCACTTCTTTAAAATATTATGAAAGGAAAACTTTATGTTACTGTGGGGAGCAGAAGAAGTCTACCAGTACGGAATCCAGAACAAGCTCCGGGAAGCTTAGGAAGGTGATTAAGTATCACCGAAATTATCATTAGTCTCGCTTTTCGCAGTACTTGAAAATGTTCATCCCAAAGCGGAAATCAGCGATAAAATAGTTGGTTATTCGTTGGTGGTGCAATCCTACCCACTTTTTTCCTCAGACATTATTGTTATTCAAATGTGAACATGCTAAGATAGGATTCGAAGAATGACGCAAGTACTGCGTCCAGTGATTATTTTGCTCTTCTGCAAAGATATGGATTAATAATGAGCTACATATCGTGATCCTATGGCCATCTTTAATAATTGCAGGTTGTTTTTTTTGTGTATTTTGGAGTTTGGGGAATTAATTTATCTACACGATTTTGGGGTCTCGTTCAAGACCTAAGGAGGACCTAGATGAATTCGATTTAACCAGCCTGGGTCCTGGAGGAACTTTTCATCTCCGCTTTTCCGAGTCTGTACTACTACCAGAAGAATTTTTGTATCAAAATAGGAAACCCAGCCTTTTTTTGCGCATTTTTACCAAGCAATTTCGTTTCTTGAAGACTTTTCGCGCATCCTGTGTCTCGTTGTATTAGTAGAGTTCACCGGTACTAATATTGTCCGCAATATCGCGTAGGGTAGTTGTACAATTCATCAAGTCGACAATTGAGAATTAAGTGTTGTTCGCTCGCTATGGTCAAAGTTCCACAAAAAATCGATTCCAGCTGAACTAAAAACAAGTTGTAGTAGGGAACATCTGCAGCCCACAGATAGGACAATGTATCCTAATCATCGTAGTTAAATCGTAATTGTGCCTTCTATCCTCTCGGTCCAATATGTAGATCCATTGACCATTGCGAAATTTGAAGACTTATGCTGGGAGGAATGAAGAACGAACCTTTGCACTTGTCAAGAACGGCTGTAGTTTCGCTTCACATGATGAGCAAGAAAAAGGTCGAACAGGAAGGAGAAAGTATGTAGATAAGCGCAAACTGAGAAAAAGGAGGAAATATGTGTATCGAGATCTATAAATCAACTTATTTTCATTCCTCTCATAATTAAGGGATACCTAACTACCCACACGGTAGAGTCGTTGTGTTGGTCCCTTTTTATTATTGCCACAAGCTATGCTGGTCTGAATTTGCCTGTATCCATTTTCAAAATATGTAGCCGTAGGGGGGAAGCTTTGATTTTTTGTCAATTGCACTGTCCAGTATGATTAATCTTTCCACGCATTCATTGCCTGGTGGAAATGCGGAGCGGTATGATATTGCAGGAGGCGACATAAATTGAAGATAAATTAGGTACTGATGTCCTGTGATCACGTTGTTACGAAGGAACAGCAATTTTCCTAGGTGAACAGCAGTTAATTGTGTTTTGAGATAATTAATGTTAGATGGGCCGCGATAGGAAGTGGTCCGCTTCCTACGGTGAGTTTTGCCGGAGCCAACAAAATTTTGGAGCAGGACATTCGATGATGAAGGAACGTAACAAATTCATGACATTTGAATTAGCAATTTGATCATTTGCATACTAATTATTAGAATAGCTGCACCAACACGTATGTAGGCGCAGATTCGCGCCCTATTTTCGGACGTTCTCGCTGATCTGAACGGTGTGCAGATAGGGGCAATTTATACTAGATGTGTGCATTTGACGCGCATGCGTCTATATGGTGAAGGATAGGACCAGTGACATCGCTGACTTATCCCAAACGCACGGCTTTGCGGTGACCGCACGTTCTTTTCACTGAGGATGCACATGCTGCGTTCACTGTTCTTCATGGAAAATCTTTCGCAAATGGATGCGTATGTCTGATGCACGAACTCTAGTATAAATTACCTCCTAGTGTTTCAGGAGGCTTTTGGACTTTTTCTATTGAACCCCTACTAATCGCGACTCATATAATAAGCGTGACCACGAGAAATCGGTGTGGCACGCATTGAACGACGCTGTAGTTAAAATCGGGAAAACATGGCAAGGCTCTCATCTATCTTGCAAGAAGAATTTTCCGAAGTTGGACTTGACGATGCTGCTAAGCGGAAACCTCAGTGATCTACGCATAGTTATCACGCCAGAGAAGCGCTAGTCCAGTTTCCGTCACTCAGGTCATTTACGACTTTTCAAGAAAATCTGGCAACTTTTATTTGTTTTTGTTTGTTTTTTTTAGTTTTTTTTATTTTCTTTTTTCTTTTTGAGAAATATAGGCAGCCTTGTTCTATTTCATAAATCAACAAAAAGTCGTGAAAAAATTGCCTTAAATCGTAACTACCCACATCAGTGGTTTGGAGTTGTTACCATGGGAATTTATTTATGCCCAACAAATTAGACCACGAAGTGCTTTACACTTTTTTCGCCTCGTTTAGTGCTCCTTCTTCCGACCAGACCAGTTTTATTATCTCATTGGGAAGAAGAGCAATATACTAAATGCTGGTCCGAAATTAACTGCAGGGGAGGAAGTTCGGGTTTCCTCTATCTTCACGTAGTACGTACCTACGGTCCGTGTTATTTGGAGAATCACTGCTCTTAGGAGCAATGTTAGCCCTTTATCCTTTGAAAAGTTATGGGATCTCTTTTCCGCTCAGATATAGATGATTCGAGTTAAGAGTAGGTAAAACTTTATGCTTCTTCAGAGGGAGGCGACGAGATGTCCACAAAGGTTGACATTCATCATTGAGGGTGAAGATGAGCGATTTCCAAGAGGTAACAAACCCCAAGGTAAGGTTAGGGGACGGAGTAAACAACCGCAGCAAACCCACAACCCTGCCTGCTACTTGTAGACAGTTAAACTTTACCTCTAACTTTACGCCGGGGGTAAACTTTTTGATGAATGTCAAGAGGGGTAAACCTTGGGGGTGGTCGTGATTACCGCGGGTGAACTCAATAATGAATGCCATCCTTAGAGTGATGTTTTCCTTGTCAGCATTAGTACGTGTAGCAAACTTTTATTGTTGGAACAGCCTATAGGAGGGTAGGCCTTGAAATAATAGTATTTATCAACAGTGAATGTATTTATTAAGACGATAATTGCGTGGTTTTTACCTACTACTCCTTAGTTTATGAAATCCGCGAAATTGTCCTCCTTTTCAGTGGAGCGCTCTTCTTAATGGTACTGTTGCTGAAGAGATTCAAGAGAAAATGCCAGATTCGTGACGTGCTGTGTTGCTGCGTGTGGGGAAGAGAAACTGCAAAAACAGCACAGCGTTTCGTTTCTTTGAGAGAAAATTCAAATTTTCTTCTCGCTTCACTCGGCTTCCCATGCCTTTGAACTGGGCATAGTCGTACACGAAATTCGAATGTCATCCGCTCCGCCCTCCTCACAGGACGACGGCAAAAACACTGTGGTCGTCATCTTGGTATCGTCTTCTGATTTTCTGGATTCGTTGCTTTGCGTTGACAGCCAGTGATTCTGTCGCTCAGCTTCCACTGCAATGAACGTATTGGACGTTAATAATATATTTTCTGAATCTTTCGAAGTGGAGAAGAAAGCAACCCCGGTAAGGTTCCTGAATTTTGAAAGAGTTTTCAGTAGCAATCCAAAAGGAAGCTGGTTGGCTACAAACAAACCTTGCTTCAGACAGAGTATAAGATGGAAATCTGAGAAAATGTTGCGATTTGCAGGTCGTGAGTGTTATCTGTAGGCTTGAATATTGAATCACTCGTGCGAAAGTTCAAATCAAGCTTTTTTCAAAAATATTCCATGCTCATTCCGAAGGAAAGGATCTAGTCCCTATGTTTGTGCAGCAGTTTGTGTGGTAATTGGGTGAATTTCGAATTTAAATCAGCAACTTGTCATTTACTGAAACTTGTCCTAAAGTGGCTTACTGAAGCTTCCTCAGATTGGTCCTTAAAATATCCACAATCTTGGCTGTGTGGACGGCATATTTTGAAAAATTTTAGTATCCCGTACTTCTCTTTTGTTCATGGTCTTCACGTGCTTGAATGGATTCCTTATGGGTTACCATTTCACCTTAAATCGCCGGTTCTGCAGTTACCGACATAAGAGCAATTTATGCTAGAGGCGTGCGTTCGACGCTCACGCCTCTATATGATGAAGTATGGGCCTAGTCGCAAGCCTGACGCACCTCCGACGTAGGTGAGACGCGCGCGTTTGCGACCTCGCGGCGTTCACGCTGCATTTTGATTCAGGGTATGCGTGCCGAGTTGACCGGTTTTCATGAAAAAGCGCTCGCAAATAGATGCGTGCGTCCGACGCGCGACTTATGCACGCATCTAGTACGAAATGCAATTTAGAGAGCTGTTTTCGGCTCCTTGCGGAATTGTCATGGTAAACTTTTTTTTTTGAGGTATGAGATTATTCAGCTTGGGGAAAGAGCGTTTCGTGTGCTGGTGCTCCGTTTTTTTTTTTAAAGGATAGCCCGTCGAATTTTGCTTCAGTCAGCGATAAGAAACATGTGGTGGTAATCTTACTTGAACAACTGCACGCTTTCTTTGACGCGCTTGTTGCGAGTTTTGTTGTAAGAGAGGGACCGCCGAGAAAAAAAATGCAGGCATTTTTTCAGGAATTCTTGCAAGTGACTACGCCAGCGCTGTTTCCCAGCTGATTCTAAAGACCAAAGTTTCAATAAGAAGCAATAGTTAGTGTGACTGAGCACTAGGACGTATTCAGCCGCTGTTACAAAACATGATACGGCTGGAGAGCGATCGATGCAGCGGTTTTGAAATGGTTGTTTGTCCGAGGAGTTCGGTGGAACAGCGCGAGTTCTTTTGCGTCTGGTATGGTTTCAAAGGGAATTTGTTTTTCACTCTGTGGAATGTGCTGTTTCCCTCTGGTTCACTGCATGATCACAGATTGCCGTAAGACTCAAACTTGGTGCAGTACTCTTAAGATCGCTTGCAATAATTTTCTTGGAGCATGATCCGTAGAGCTTCATGGAATTGGAATATATTTTACCTGGGGAGGTCCTGTTGGGAATCACGGTTGAATGAATATTGTGTTCATTAGCCCTTTATTTCAGGTTAATTATCCGAACGTAGCCGAAAAATCACTGACTTTTTTTTATCTCACTAGAGTCAAACTTTATGACTACCACCAGTGTTGGAGGTAGAGGAAGTGCTTTTCTCACAGTTTGGACCTTTTTGGAGTGTCTAGAACTGGGCCTGGATGCATAATTTGGCCTACCCAAGGTGAACGTGTTGATGTTTTGTTAACGTTGAATAAATCTGGAGAGTGTTAACACGTTCATCCTGAGTAATCTCAATGATGCTCTTGCTTGATTTTTTCCAAATCGTTGGCTTTTGATCAGTGATTAATTTTCTTGTGCTTCCATTCATAAAATCAAAGTTTAGGTCAACAAGTTGTCTACAGAAATATTTTTCCCTCTTTTTTTCCTATTCCTGATCAACCTCATGTCGTCACCTACATATACTTTGCCTTATATTAGCTCCTTTGGCTCCTGTCACCTTTTTCCGAAATGTAAACTAGATTTGATGCAAAGTTTCTCAGTGTCACTGCGATCCACAGCATTCCCTCTTATTTTCCTTCTAATCCGCTGTCCTAACAGCAGTTATATTCGTCTACAAGCAAATGTTTGTTTCGTTTTGGAGCTTCAAATTCAAGTAACCCAGCTGACACCATATATTTATGAGATAAACCACGTCTAAGCCGTTTCCATTCACCGCCAGTATCCTGGGCTAACATCTTCTCGCAGCATACGGTGTCCGTGCCAAGCTCGGCTAGTCGGCTAGCCGGCACTTCTAGAGACGGTGTTCGTTTTGCGTCTAAACCCTACAAAATCCCTCACACACTCCTTACACGTTGGTTTTTTTCAGCGGCAAACCGCGTTTTTTACGTATCTGCGATTTTTTTCGTGTTAGTCGGTGCCAGTTGATATCTCCACAGACTTTTTCCATACTTTGTGCCACCACCATCCCAGTTTTTCGTTGTGCTCAGCGGTAGTGCGGTGCTCCCGGTGGTCTTCTTCTTATTGTTTACTTGAGTGGCCATACGATAGCTATACAGGTGAGTGTGCACAGGTTTCCTTCCTAGTTGCTACAATGAGGAACCTCTGAAACATTAATGGCTTTTTTTTTTGTCTTTTTTTCTATCACAGCTCGGTTTTTTTTCCCTTTTTTTAGAAAAACTATTTACTTCGGCAATAAAATACTGCAACGCGGAAGATGATTGGGAAGTTTTTGAGCTCACCGAGTGTTAAGGTCACTTTTTCTCTGCCAATGACTCTTTTATTCAAGCAGTCCAGTTTTTCCACCGTAGACGTTTGTTTGGTCTTTGGCGATAGCATCTACCAGTTGGTCATTGTGCGCTCATCTTCTATTTTCCATTGAAATCCTTCTATCAGCGGTATGAAGGGAGTGAACACAAAGCATGAGGCCCTTCCCACCTCGTAGAGCACAACATTAAAAGTGAGATCTAGCTGAAACGAACAGCATCCAGTCAGCTGCTCTGTGGGAAGAAGAGTCGTTACTAGTACAGTTGATAATTTTCAGAATTACACCAAAACTTCACTACTCACTTCCAAATTCATCGAGAACGCCAGATCTTCGAAACAAAGCAATGTGATGGACGTTTCAGGTTTCCATCGATACCACGAGCACATCCAGGCCACCTGGCTACCGTAGTCGTCGCATGCCACGATTGGTTGACGCGATAAAATGATGTCATCGCGCACCACCTTTATGTCCGCTCCCTCCCTCGATCACGCGCTCTCTCATCCTGAGTCAGCGCGTTTTCTTGTCATTTCAAGGCGTAACGCAGACAAAAACCAGCAACGCTGGAAGTAGTTCGGGAGCAGCAATCGAGGATATCGACTAATCCATTGTTATTATTTGTGGGGAATGCTGTGGAAAAATTAATGAGCATTGTCACTGTATTATAATCTAGTTGTGAAAGAGATAGCTTGAGCGCATCCTGCGAATCTGCGATGAAATATAGGTGTACTTCCGAGAAGCCTTCAATTCGATGATCATGTCTACATAACAAGGCGACATTGCATTTCCACTAAATCCCTCGAGCGCATAACAGTTCACAGAAGTAAAAATTGGAAGCATCCAAGTATAGTTTTCTTTGAATAACGTTATTGAACTGTTACAAAATTAGAATCAGTGACACCTGCCTCATCAAGTCCAGTGAGCGAGAGGACGAAGAGGTCGCGAAGAAGTGGAGGTGTTCGGTGTCAGCACAAAAACAGTTCAGCTTTTCCAGTTCCGCAGAAAATCGATCACCTCTGTTTTGCATTCTCAGCGGATTGGTTTTATTATACATTCAAAAAGAAATCGAGAGAAAACACAGTTCTTATTTTGAGGCCAATGAAAATATGGTGGGACTTTTATCTTTATTTAACACTGCTGGGCCGTGGAGTCCCTTTTTCAGGTGAAATTATTTGCATTTAGTCTTTTGATGAGCTCATGTATAACGAGTAAAGCGAGCGGCACCTTGGAATGGAATTTTGGGGAAAACAAAATTAACCCTTTGCGGATCATGTGATGCACATGGTGCATCACGACCTTTCGTCTCGTCTTGGACATGTGGTTGACATAGTACATCACGTTATGCTTTTGTGTTGAAAATTACACTCTCTACCGGTGCCTCTTTCCAGGACTACATTATTAAGTAGAAAAAACAACGAGTCAAATTTACCTTATAATAGCTAAAACATTAATTTGCCACCTATGCAAAATAGACTCGGTCCGCAATGTGTTGAGATGAAATGATTTTTTCAAATAGAATTGAGATGAACCGTTGCTTTACCTGGGTGAGAAAATCAAGAATTTCAAATTAATTTATCTACAGGACCACAAAACAAGGTATGTTCCAAAATAACATTTGCCCTGTTTGAACTTAATAGCAACAAGTATAATGAGAAGCTCTGTATTCTAATCACTGGTATATGTGCACAGGAAACTTGCACCCTTAATTATGTATTTGCGAGGAATTGAAAAAGAAATACCACTGTGCTTACTAACCGTCTTTGTCAGGATTCGAATCCACAATCCTGTGTTGATCCAAGATATCAGCCCTTAACGTGTTGCCATCGCAGCTCCCTTCTCGAACAGTCCGATTACGTTCTGGATTGATCATACCGATTTGAGCATCGGTCTATGATCCATCACAATTCACTATTCAGATGAAATTGAAAAGTCCGCTTGGTTGAGACAAATTGAACATTTTTACCGAGTTTCGACAATGCAGAGAGCAGACGCTTCATGGTATCCTGATTTTCAGGGTGCAAAGACTCAACTTCAATTGTCTGGCAAGATTCGTTTCTCTGGTCTTATATGTGTTCGATTAACCCGGTGATCATTCATTCTACCATTATGCATACGGATACTTGAAAGGTTCCAGTCAAGACGAGCAAATAACTTCTTTGGGAGCTGAAGTAAACAGTTTCATTAACTGTTGAAAATGAGATTCGCTTAGATCTTGTTAGTCATCGAGCCATGGGTAGATATGCAGGTTTGTTAATCCCACTACTACATATAAGGAGGTGAGACTCATATTTTGCACTCTGAGACAATCAGACTTTTCAGCTTCCCTCATTCTGAATGGTATGACATGTAGCTGGAAGAAGATCACATGAGTTTATTGTAGAACCTGTAATAAATATGGCAAAAAAGCAGAACTTATCAGATATCATTCGGAGTTATATACTGTCATTGGGGCTTCTGGAATTTTTTCACCATTCAACTCTATTCCAACTTCATTTTGGAAAATCTAATTTTTCTACAATTTTTAGACCAATCACACTCATTTTAGGCTGAACTCGCAAATGAGAAATGTTTTTGCAATCTTTCTATAGTATATAATGTATCTATAATCTATGGTATCATGAGAGTCCTGGCTGAGCGCACTCCTACGGATAATGATGTTGCAGCAACCTCTCACGTGAAATTCTACTAACCCTAGTGCTTTGCATGTAATCTAGAAAAGAGCCGCACAACTATGTACGAGTGTGCTTTATGATAATTCAAATAAACTACATCTCGACATTATCGCACTTTTCATTTCGTTTCACACTTTTACGTTCTCATTCACTCCCTGACACTAGCATTAATTCCTGTTATTTTATATCATTCCGAAAGTGTACGTTTCGTATGAGGTAGGCCAAGGTACTATGTCATATGGTAGCCTGGTGATTAAGTGGTATTCGTGCAAACGGGTGTATAAAATATAGTGAAACCGTCCCTGTGCAAAATGCAGCGCTGCATCCTGCAAGGTTTTCTCTCAGATGTTCTTCAAAAATGGTTTGACCAGTTACGGCAATGTACAAAATATACTATTGGTCATAAGAATTTCTAATAACTTTGTTCTTTCACGTCAGTTTCATTGTGATGTTCTTTTTGTTCTTTTTTTTCTTTTTTTTTGTAAGGTTTCATCCTCTATGTGTTCTTTTTTATTTGAGCCTCTGACAGTTGTCACATCTCCTTGTAACGCTTCTCCTTTTTTCTTTTTTTTCTATTTTTTCTCTTTTTCTTGCAATAATGTTACTAGCGGTCGCCATCGAAATAACCTACTTGTTATAGAACCTCCGATACTCATAGTCTCTGTCTGGGAAATTGAGAATCTGCTCCTCTAAATGAGTAATGTAGAGGAAAAATGTTAAATTTGCACCTCAAATCGCAAAAAAAAAAAATCGGGAGAGTTGTTGGAGTTGGAGAAGGAGATTGTATTTAATTATGCTAAATTGTAAATACGTCTGCTTTTGTTTCACCTGAGGTGTAGGGCATCTGAAATGCAGGTTAAGAAATGGTAGGTTGCGAAATTGTCTGGAAATCCTCCATTCATCAGTCCATTTCTCCACTCAACCCATTTCTTTTGTGTTCCGCTCGCGTGTCTGTCCGTTTCACTTGTCGTTTTTCCGGCTTCTTTCCGTACGCAGCAGTGCAGCTGTGTTGAGTTTTTCGCGCACTCGCAGAAAACAGTACGCTATCGTACAAAACCTCACGGAGTGCGCATCAGTTCTCATTTAGGACATCACTCCCTCTTACACTACCTCAATCTGATTAAAGCAACATTCTACAAATCTTACCTTTCTCCCGAACTAAGGTGGCATAGTATAATACGTTTTGTGTGGGTAGTCGTAGAACTAAAGCTGGAATGTTTTCTGAATTTTCACATGCGCTTCGTTGTTTTGGATACTTCGCTGAACAGGCGTTTCCGATGTGGACGCCCGCGCACAGCGTTCTTTATTCTCTCGTCGCTACCAACACAACCACCAACAGTTGCAAACAAGCACTTGTGTGAATATCAGGGGTCTTCAAGAGTCTTTTGCTTGGGTAATGCGCAGCTTTTCTAACCATATAGTATTGGGAAACGAAAAAAAAAAACGGGAGGGAAATGGTACTGTTTATGGCTTTACAATATTGTTCGATTCCCTCAGCGAAACTGTTCAAGGACCGTGTCTATTATAATCAGCCGTGGGAGGAAAAGCACAACGGGTTTGTATCCCTTACCGCAGGCCTTTATGAACCTTGCCACCTAATGGTAATCCATCCACGTGTTCATTTCTTGGCGTAAATGCTCTTCATTGAAGAGGTTGTTGTTGACGCAACAAACAACCGATCTTTATCAGCTGGATATTAACTGGATAAAAGATATCCTGCACTAATAGGAATGGATACACAGATGCGCGGATAAGTTTTTACCGGACAGCGATATCTCTAAACTACTCCAACATATCTGGTAGAGCGCATTTATCCAATTGGATGAAGTAAATTAGATATGTGACCAGTTATGATAACAAAAATCACTTTCGTTGTCCGGAATTGTTATTTGTGTAATAGTTGTTAGGTCGAGAAAATGTAAATATCCGCTGCCTTCAGATTACAGGAGGTCGGAAACATTTCAGTGAACAGACTGTGGCTTATCTGGTGACATCTTAGACGTTTAGTCTTACTCAGTTTTCTCTCCGAAAAAGATCGGACAAAAACCGAACAGAACTGAGAAAACTCCTGTAGTGTTTTGTTGTTTTACATCACCAAACAAGTGCTTGCACTGAACTTTATGCAACATATTTGGAGGACCATGCCAAAGTCGATTTTCTGAAAAAGCATAGGTAACTAAACCGAAACTGAGGTTGCCATTGGATTCAACGATTGTTCGCACTCTCAGACTTGTATTCAGAAGCCCTGCCTATGGCACCTATTTGCTAAGCTCAGGCTTAACTCTATCAGACTTTTCCTTGTTGCGTCAATCAGAAATATCTCAGACGAGAAGAGCTGAAAAACCGTGACTGAGCCAAAATTCAGATCGGTTGCGATCGATTGTTTCGACTCACACGAAATCCTTGAAGAGAGCCTTTCTACCTTGCATGAGATAAAGCAGAAGTTTACTGGTGAAGGGAAAGGTCAGTTCTTAGATTGAGCATCTAAGCTTCCCTTTTCATAGAGGAGGGAACTTTTCCATTGAAGAATATATCCACATTCTCTCAGCCTAATACATCAATGAGCTCTATGAACTATTAAGGGTGACGAATTTCTAGGGAACATTGCACCTCAAGTTTGAAATTCCTCGCAGTATAATTGCATGATATCCTGTTCATATATTGCTGGTCTGAACGCAAATGTTGTTTTACGAAACGAAGGAATAAGAACCTTCAAAATAGTCAGCATCCGTGGCCTTACGATCTCTGCCACGATTTCTGGATTTATTCAAATAAAATGGGGTTGAGCACCATGCTGACGAAATGCCCATGTTTTATCTTTGAGCTGCCTTTCTTTTTCTTTGAGCCACAGAGAAGAATCTTTTTAAAATCGCTTGAAGTTTGCATCTACGGTAACTTCACGTCTCAAATTCTTTGTCCAAGGTTCAGCACTAAAATGAGAACGTAATCAAAGATCAATCTTGTCAAATACAACGGAAACGACTGTCTTGGTTGTTCCTAGTTCAACTTGTTTGAAAAGGACGGCCAATTTGCGCAGGTTGGGAATGGAAGGTATGCGAGTGAAAGCTAGGTTTACCATAAGATGGAGAGAGAGTTTATTTGTTACCGAAAAATCCTATTCGTTTCACACTACAATAGATTGACACATTCAAACACATTTCCCTACATATGTCTTGGAAATGTTTATGGCAGTGGCAGCAACTTCCATCGAAATATAATTGTCGTACTATTGTTCAAGCTCCGGAAGCTCCAAATCTCGGACCTGAAAATTAATATCGTGGGTATTGCCTTTAATTCTAGGTCTTTTAGCATTTTGCTTTCTCGGAAGATGAAAAGCGCTATACTGTCCTTATTGACAATTAGAAAAAACAAATGTTAGTCATGTATGTGTTGGTTAGCAGGGTACAACCTTTTTCTCCAGGGTTACTTAGTGGCCAGTTTGATCAAACACGATAGTTTTGCTGGTTCTGGATCGGTTTGATGTCAGAACAGTTTGTTTTCTCGAAACTGTCCCTCTTCAGCCAAGATCTTCCAGTGTCATCTGACTGAAAGTCGTCTCTTCTGTTCCCATCCCACTGCAGTCGTCTGGGTTTCACCTTTCGTTTGCAAAAGTGTAAAAATTTAAAAAAAATCGAACTACATAGTTGAAATGTTTTGAGATGACTTGACAGATTGAAAAAAAACGAGATGAGAATTCTGTCCATTAACACATAACGGACAATACGACCCACCGGTGGGTCGTACGGGAAGTTACGTAGAGGACAATACGACCCACCGGTGGGTCGTATCTGTTTCAACCCTTTTTCTTAGCTAGAGCTTTCCCGAATTCTGGTTCTAGGGGCTATTCTGCCCGCTGAACACGGGAATGGCATCCATTTTGTACCGTAGCCGCGGTTTTGTAGGGTTACTGTAGGTATACTGTAAATGCTGTGATGTATTTTCTCACAGCATCTACTGTAAATTTGAACTTCGGGGTTACTTGACACGCTGAACACGAATACGCTATTCATCTTGCACCGTAGAGCAATACTGTAATGCTACTGTAGTGCTACTGTATGGCTACTGTGGGTGTACTGTAGAAGCAGTTTAGTGACGAAATTCAGTGAAACTTTGGTGAGTAAGGTTATTTGACATGCTGAGCACGAATTCGACATTCATTTTGTACCGTAGCGCAGTACTGTAAGGTCAGTGTAGGCTTACTGTAGATGCAGTTTGTTCACCAACTTCGGTGAAACTTTGGCAAATGAGGGTTTTTGACATGCTGAACACGAATTTGAGATCCATATCTGGGATAGATGCCATATTCGAGATCGGGATGGAAAATAACCCCAGCTTTGGGTAAGTTCCGATGCAAAGCCTCTCCTATACAGCTCATACAACAATATGATTGCAGTAACCCCACAGCAATGCGATAAGGAAGAAAATGGATATCATATTCTGAATCAGCATGTAAAATAACTATTGTGCAAATTTTGATTGAATTCTGAGGGAAAAAGGGTTTTCTACAGTTTCTACACTATACATACAGTAACACTATAGAAGTGTTCTACCAAGTAAAATAGATGGCATATTTGTGATCAGCATGTCAAATATGCCCTAATTACCGCAATTCTGGTGAGAAACAAGCGGAAACTCGCTTTGGTCCAAAGTGGCCCTGAGCGGAAAATCTGCGTTGTCGCGAATGTGTTAATGTTGTTTCACCATGTACTTTCTAACTAAGAAATGGCGGTAGTTCAGTAGTGCGACGGTCAGAGAAACTGGAAGTAGTTGCTTTGCAAAATTTTCTTTTCAAGCACTGGAAGGAGATTTGCACCAATCTGCGTTTCTTTTGCTTAATAAGTGCCTCCTTTTTTCATCTTTGTTAGTCCATGCTTACTGAAACACGTTTCCAGGAATTTTTCCAGGATTTACAACTATAAAACAAGCAAAATTTCCACTTTCGCAACGTTATCTACTTCGCGTTTTTTCCCAAATACCATTCCTATTCAGATATTTGTTTCTTCAGAAAAAAAATCTTATCATCCAATGTCTGCTTTCGCAATATTTTATGTTTTTCAGTTCCATGTAATTCCGTTCAACGAAAGTAATCTGAATATGCAGACGCAGGCACTCGGTGAGCTCTTTTTGGTTGTGGTGTTTACCGAATACAACGAGCGGTCAGGCTCAAAGTGAAATGCTTCAGAAAATGCTTCAGAATCGACATTTGGCCAGCCGCTTCCGCCAGCGGATCCACAACACATCCAAAGCAGGCACTATGGGCAGAATGCGCCAAATAATAGCGATACGAGTTGGTATTTGTAGGGAATCAAAAGTATTACAAAAATATTATTCAGTGTGGAGTTTATTCAGAGATGCTTAACTAACTGCACTTTGAAAGCCATTAGTTTGCGAATGCATCTGCAATTTTTTTGCTTTCAGATCGTTCACGATCTCGATCCACAGATGGTACGGACAATACTGAAGCTAGTCACAGTAACCCAGCACTCAATGAGGTGAGCATAGTAGAGCTCGCTTAGTTTTTTTTCTTCAATAGAAATGTTAGTTTTCCAGTACGCATCGATTTTTGAATTGTCATTTCCTGTTTTTTTTTTTGTGATAAAGATTTTTTCAAGGTTTCCTACAGATTTAGTGATTTTCCCATGTGGCCGTTAGGAGAAGAATTTGCTTTTTATTTGCTGCATTTTTTGCAGTTTTTTGCAGGTTTTAAATTCGCAGGTTTTCTAGACTTTCTATCCATTATATGTGCGACATTAATTGAAACCACTCGACCAAGGTCAGTAATGCCAGCTTTATTCAAAGACGAAGAAAAAAAAACCACATGATTTCTTTTCATTTATGGAGAGAGAAATTGGCAAAGGAGGAATTTTTGGCCAAGAAGCGAGTGAAGATCACGCGCTCATAGAAAATTGAGAAATTTCTCAGCATTCAAATTGCCGATGGTAACATCGGCACATAACATTGTCGATGGTTGGCAGATCCGGTGTTGCTCGACTATGAACGAAGCGCACATTTCTAATAAGGAGCTGTCAAGCACTGTTGTACTTTAAAGCATGAATAATCTTATTTCGTTGGGATTATCACGATCAGCTTTTAGCAGCTTCTTTCACTTAGATCTGTATGTCAGTCAGTAGCAGCCTTAGCAGTTATCACTCCTCGAACTTAGTACCTATAATTAACTGAATCTTCATGAAACAACAACATATCACACTATTCGCGAAGAGAGTACTAACGTTTGTGCTAAACAACCACACTGGGGTCAGTCACCGCTTTTTGTCCGAGAATTTTTTAATGATGTTATGTTGAACTTTATGATATGCTCCCATTTCGTATGCAGAAGTGCCAATTGATCTGAAGAGCGCTTGCATTGCACTGATTCTGATTGTTGAAATCGTGGTATGAGTCTATTTCTGCTATTTGAAGTAGGCGAATGGCACTTTAACACCGTGCTAGGAACGTTGTTCTATTAGGATGATCTATAAGCTCTGCTCATCCTTATGAATATCGTTTTGGAATTAAATTATGACAATCATGCAGTCTGATTCGATGGTGTATTCGCTACAAGATCTTGGAGTAAGTCGGGTGAAAAATGACACCCCTGCCATCTCCTTTCAGCTATCTCAGCGCATGGTGCAAAGCCCACAAAATAACCCTTTTTTCAATTCCATGCAAAACCGATGCATACCGATGCGAATCACGGTTTCTAGGTTTGCTGAGTACCACCTCTAAATGAAATTCAAATGTTTATGTTACCCCTTATGTCGAATGCCGGATCTTGAGCGTAGAGCAGTGAAACTCAAAGCATCTTGCTGGTGACTCGAAGCCATTGATTTCAACGTCTACATTAGGAGACTGAAAGACACGTTGCTTGGTTATGATTAATTGAGCACGAACAGGACAAAAATGCTAAGCTCAGCTGCAGCTGCACTTTTGTGAGAATTAGAGCATCATCTGGAGCAAATTCAAAGCAACGTAGTAGGGACGAGATGGGTTGGCAGGAACTTTCAGTAGAGAATACCAACAACATAGCTTCAACTAAGCCTGGAATATGTTAATATAAGATTCGAACACACTTCCTACCAGAAATTTATCGCGTATACAGTCAACTATTCGCTTTTGGTGTACATTCCACCTACATAAACTCCTGTGGGTCTGCAGCAGAAATGCAACCGGAACAGCGCATTGCGTCAAGTTCGAAGTCAAACGGCATCTCCTTGCAGTTATGCCAGCCTCCCCTTAATTGCTGCTCCACCTTTCCCGCTTTTAGCAGCAATTGAGGAAGGTGATAGCAACTAAGGGGAGCATGGCCGTACCTGGAAGGCGATGCCTTTTGGCTTTGTACACGACGTGTTACGTTGCTCTACTTGTGTTCCTGATGAAAAATTATCAGAACACTATGAAAGTCACGCTATGTGCACGTCATTGAATCACAGACTTGGGACTTCTGAGTCGAAAAAGTTGTCTCGAAAAGCCAACATCACTAAGGAGTGAGTTATGCCTTACACATTCTCAGTGAGCTTAACTTCCTTCGTTCTACGGTTTTAGGGTAAAGATAGAGGTCTTAGAATTCTTGGGTCTGACAATGGAAGTTTTACTTTGCTCAATGGTGGATAGAAAATCCCTTATTTAGCTTCTAAGCAGAATGTTCTGGAGATGTTTTATTTTTTAAGAGTGCTTTTCACGGTGGAAACCATAATGTTTTACAGCCATCGGTGCCGATCTCTCAGCCGGTGCAGAATCTCGGAATGGCGCTGCAACACGCCACATTGGACACTCAGCCGTTCACAAATTTCAACAATCCAGGCTGGTTTTCTTAGAATTTTTTTTCTATAGAGGTAGAGGTAGTTTCTCGAGATGAGTAAGTCGATGTCGGTGTTTCATTTGCTTGTTTTTCATCTTTTTAGAGGGAATACATGCGCACATTCACTACCTTGATCTTAGGACGTTTGATATTATATGAAACTCACTCAATACCGCTCGCCCTGTCATCATTTTAAAAAATTAGATGAAAAACGTGGAATAGTGGTGAATGATAGCAGGAAGTTTCGGTTCTGCTTTTTTTTTCTAATGTTCACTAATCTCGTTCATTATCCTGCTCGAAGTGAAATTTATTTGATTTTTGCACGCGGTATCGAAACAAATATGGGGAAAACACAGTAAAATGAGTTCGTAGATTCGTGGCTGCTAGTTAAATCCAGAAATTCACAAGACTGTTGGGCTGGCAGCTTAGAAGCGAAGATGTTCCATACATAGTTTACGTATCCTGTTGTTAATATTTTGCTACTCCTTTCAAATCCGAAATTTCCGCTCACCTTCCTTTCTACGAAAACCCGTCCAACTGCTCTCTGTGGATAGATGATCAACGTCATCTAAGCCTACTTTATTTACCACATTAGCAAGAGAGTTGTAGGATTGGGTATGGCAGATCCAGGATTAAAGATTTTTTAGAATTGTTGGAATTTTTTCCTTTGAGGCTTTTTCGCCGAGAGCGGTGGAGTTCTTGAAGACTGGGAGATGACTGGTTGTTGCGTTGTTTTTGACGTTTTAAGACACATTCGCTACATACGTTAGTACTAATAATACTAGCCACAGTTGGTTGGGCCTAGCGCAACGGTTTGTTGATGCACGTATGCTTTTTGTATCAACACATCGACTAGATTCATGATCTGTTGAAGTCTGAGAATTGAGAATAAGGTAGGACTGTTCTTTCAAGTAAAGCAGTAGTCACACAGTGATCTAGAAGTCAGTCCGCTATAGAAAGTTCAGTTCATGATAATTTTCTCGTCAAATGTCTGGCGACCCGTTTTCATTGCTGTAGCTATTCATATGCAGCTTGATTAGGAATGTGATGAGCAGTACTACCACATGAAATCTTCCGCATATGTTGGAAACGAAAGACTGTTATTCGTGTTGAACAGAGAGCAGAATTGTCCATGCATGTCTTTCCTTCCACATGGACATGGCGTCCCGGCATACTCTACATTATGCGTTGTTTGCGCCAACAAGTTTTGTAGGTTGCATGGATTTCGTTAATCTATTGCACTTGAGCCTGCTTACAGGATTTCCCATCGATTAGCTCATCGTTTGGTTTATTTTACCAGGAAATTTTCCATGGCCGCCATGCCTCCTATTTATGTTTATGGCAGCTTTTTCGCACAAGATTATGAGTTCATGAACAGTTTCTCATTGCGATAGTTATGTATTAGGTTGGTGCGAAATTAATTGCCGAAACGAACACTCCAGTTCAAAGTGTTATAACTTGGCTTAATCACAACGTTCTCAACCAGTTTAATGCCCATTTAATTCGCTAAATCTTTCCTAACAATGTAGTGAAAACAACATGCTACTACAACGAAAACTGGGGTCGCAAATTTCTAAAAACTTTTGGAAGGCGATTTCGGCATACGCTAGATCAGCGGTCTGCTGCTGTCGTAGGTTTGCATCTGGGAATAGGTAAAAGTGGTAATCAGTAAGGGAAAGGTCTGAGGAATGAGGACAACAAATGGGATCCTCGATACCTTACTGCGCCAGTTTTTGGGGGATGAGTTTCTAAGTGAAGGCTTAGTGCTACCATGAAGCAGGGAAAAACCTGATTCAGTTCACCACTGCCAACCACATCTACAGCAGATTTTCGGACCTCAGCCTGAAATTGCAATCCTAGGACTCTGCTGTCAACGCTTGACTAAGTTGGAAAAGGCTGCAGCGGATCACACCCTCACAGCATCGCCAAGTTCCTGATACAACCTCGCTAGAGAGAAGATCTGGTTTAGGAGAACTTAGAAGTGGGAAACACGTCTCCACCCATACCCATTCGCATTTCTTGTTATTGTACAGAAACTGAACTTTATCTATAGTAATTATTTGATCCAGAAATGAGTCATTTCGGAACGAAAAATTAAGTTAGAAAAGATGTCACAGCAGATAAGGCACTGTTCATCAGTCAGATCGTGTGGTGTTCGGGTCCGCTCCTTTCTTACCATGTTGATTGAGGTCAGATGTTTTGAAACTGTGGTATAGTGAGCGTCCAGCCCTGCCCTCATCGTTCGGATGGTAAGATCCGATTTCGGTCCCACGGCTGTCCTCAACGCCTGATCGTCAAGCGACATCCCGCTTCCACGACCATGGTCACACTTGAGTTTAAAATCGTAGGAATGAAACGTCGCGAACCCCTAGCTCACTGTCCACTGGAAATGCAATTCTAAGCTCAAACAAATGCAAGAATACCAGGCACCTCCGATTCAGAATGGTCGAGTTTGAAGTTATTAAGTGCGATCACCCGAGAATCGCATGAGGTCATCATTTGTTCGCGACTCCACAAAAATGTAGTGGAAAGAGCTAGCCGGAATATTCAAGCGGCTTCTGAAAGAGGAGAAAAAACCCTTTCAGAAGGCCACACAAGTTTTGTTGACATAGTTGAGATTCCACAGAAGAAAAGAGTTTATTTGTGCATACCCCAAAACGGCAATTAATTTCGCACCAACCTAATACAATTCATACACAGTATTACTGCTAGAGCCTCTCCCGGGGTTTTTTCTGTTTCCAGAATGATCTAAGAGGGTTTGAAGTCCCCTCAGTTGAAGAAATAGGTACAGGAGGGGAATAGGCTTTCTCCACTTGCTCCTTTTTTTTGTCTGTAGTAATCGCTATGTCTGTTGCGGTAGAGGCATTAGTGTATTTACTCAACAATTGCTAGTTTATGTGCGTTTTTCTTAGCGATTGTTTAGGTCTCATGTCGGCTACGCGTTGGAGTGAAATATGGTTCAGCTCATTGGATCATTTCAACCACTTCACTTTTGTGTTCTTCTAATTTTTTTTAGGTTTTTCTTACAAGTGTAGGCTGCCACATTTTTCACCTGCCCGGCACTTGCCGGCCTGAGCCGGTACTCTTTGTAGCAGCATCGTACTATTTTTAGGGTTTCAACATGATTAAAATGAGATATATTTGCCTTTAAAAGGCAGTATTTCAAATCAGAATCGATTCAGGAATTTTGGCATCAGAAGAATTTCTCTGCTGCGCTGATCACAGTGGTATACATAGTTCCTTACGGGATCGCTTTGAAAATGCGGTCCAACATTTCTTTTTCATAGTGCTTGTTGCGACAGCTTCCGCAAGAAGTTGCAATTCCAACACGTTAGTCACCAGCAATCAACATCACAACTGCCACAGCATACTGTAATCTGTAATAGCTGTCGCAACGGACATCTCGAACTCTCCAGAAAGTAAGTAGTTCAGGACTGGGCTTTTAGGCGATTTTGTGGGGAAATATGTACGCCATTCTGATGAGCGTCGCTTGAAAATGCTTCTGGTGCTAAAATCTTGAAATTACTCCTTATGTAAGACACTGCTGTTCGGCAGACAGCAGATACATGATATCAATTAGTATGAATATTAGAAGAATGTAATTTTTGGAACTGTATTCTTGATAGCCTATCGGATAGGATAAAATTGATGCGAGCCTCTGAAATCACTGCACCTATCCTCTTTTGCAGTTTACACAGCAGTTTTGTAAAAAACGACAACGGCCCTCACATGATTCTTCTGCGCTTCAATAATTTATGGGCTCGTTATTGTATCTGTGACTTTATCCTTTTCGACTGACTATGGGAATAAGTCCCACGTCTACTCTTTCTATCTGTACATATTTCTGCGTTAATACCGGGTGCTTATGCTAAATCTTAGTTGATTATATTCATGCTCGCCTCACTGTGCTCTACAAATTCGAGAAGAGACCGCAATGTGGTAACTGCGCGGTGTTACGGAAATCTACAGTGATAGAACAACAAATCAAACCTTGAATTCTGCATCCCCCATCCCTCCCCC
>KN726235.1:1640-16211 GCA_000816745.1 Ancylostoma duodenale
ATCTTCGATTATCCGACCATCCAGAGATTGGCTGATCACATTCGCGAAACACGAAGCTGCGAGAGCAGTACGCAGCGATCTTTGCTTAGAAAGGTTTATGCACATTCTCCGGGTGATTCCGACGTCATCAAAGCAGAAAGTCAATCGAATAATTTGTCAGGTACAATCAAGGTGCAAGCTACTTCGTTCAAGAAGAATAGACACTCTTTGCCCGGTTTCGTCGTTATATCTGAAGAAGCTACAATGAAGCCTGATCTGCTATTGTCATTTTTTGACACTGATATGCTTGGGATTACTGATATACGCAATCAAAGAATGTTCTTTGTTCAGAGCGAAGAATCCAGCGATTTTCGTCGGCTGTCTGACTTCATCTATGACAAGTCGGTGATAACATTCAATTCGAATGCTATGATTACAGCAAGTTTGTTGTTCTCGCGTTTGCTGTCCCTCTCGCGACAACTCCTCTTGCTCAAGAGAGAAGTGAACTTCATTGTTTCCGATGAACCAACACTTTCAAATAGACTTGCTCGTAGCTTCTTCAAGACCCTAGCAGCTGAAAAATTTCCCCGCTTCCAGCACATCTACGCTGAACGGTTGTGCGAACTACGAGTTCCAGTCATAAGGACTATCTCGAACTTGAAGGGAAACTGGCTGATTACCGGCGGCCTCATTGGCATTGGATTTTGCATAGCAAAGTGGCTAGTGAAGTACTGTAATGGTAAGAATATAATACTAGTCAGTCGCCGTTCTCCCAATAGTGAACTGCTGGCACAGATAGAATACCTCAGAAAAATGGCTAACATCTTTGTGGTCAGCTCAAGCGTCACGGATTCTGAAACCTTGGCGAGGTTCTTTTCGAGGCTCCCATTCAAAATCACAGGGGTAATACACAATGCAGGGGTGTTACGCGACACCATAGTTGAGCGTCAGAGCACTGAGACATTTAAGGAAGTCTTCAGCCCAAAGGGAGATGGTTTCCACGCCATAGAAAAGCTATTGAATCACTACGGTCATAAGTTGAAACATTCTATAGTCATGTCGTCGTTTACTGCGGTTTGTGGTAATGCTGGCCAGCTTAATTACGGTGTGTCAAATGCATACCTTGATCATCAGATTTATCTACGAAGAATGGAGGGGCGTCCAGGAACTACCATTCACTGGGGTAACTGGCTCGAAGCTGGGATGGCCACTGGTGTGCGACAAAATTTGAGGAACTATGGTTTTTTGGGGCTTACAACCAAAGAGGCTCTCGCATTCTTGGCGTACGCAATTAAGTACAGGCCAGTTGAGCTAGTTGCAGCGAAGGTGAACTGGCCAAAATTACTCAGGAAACGTCAAGACATTAGAGCGGACATAGTGGTCCCATTGTGTCACAGCAGCAATTCTTCAGTACCGGAAATTCCAAAGAAAATAACTGTTCCTGGTGGAAAAGCCAGGAAAAATGCTCGCTATATTGGCGCTCCTCCTCCGAAGAATTTCGAGAAGTCGGATGGGCACCATCAGCGCCATTCTCGGCGCAGAAATCAGCCAACATCACCAAACAATGAGACACAGTATGCCATTGTGAATGTCCACAAACAAAATCAAGATGTGAAGGGTAAAATCGCAGAGATACCAGTAATTCCACTTCGCAAACCTTCGATTTCGGCTTCAGCCTGCGATCTTTTTGCTCTCAACGTGTTTTTTAATGACGAAGCGGATTTCCACACCTCTATAGCACAAAATATTGACTACCTCATGAACATCAATTGCGATCCGCTCCCCATTGTGCACGAGAAATCGCAGGCTTTGCATGTGACTGGTACCTCCTTTGAAGAGATTGTCTCGAAACTCAAGCAACTTGCCTATCAAGAAAACGTACGGGACCTCACAAGCAAAAATGTTATGATATTCTCCGGCCAAGGAGCTCAGTACCCTTGTATGGGCATGCAGCTCCGTAGAATATTTCCAGTTTTCAAGCATCACTTCGAACGATGCTTAACCATGGCTGATGGGTTTTTAAAAGGAGATCCATCGCTTTTAGCTATTGCGGAAAAATCAACACAAGCTCATCTTCTCCAACAAACTAAGTATGGACAGCCTATTATGTTTGCATACGGATTTGCGTGTGCTATGTTGTGGAGACATCTCGGATTCCAGCCAGACTTCTACCTTGGTCACAGTGTTGGCGAGTTGGTGGCTGGAGTCGTCACTGGCATTATGAGTTTAGAAGATGGTGTTCGACTAGTAGTTGAAAGAAGTCTTGCACTAGAGAAAATAGCCGATCGGGGAGCTCTGCTCGCAGTAGACAGCAGGGCCGTAGCGGAAATACTCGCAAAGTTTGATGTCTCAATAGCAGCGGTCAACAGTACCAAACAAATTGTTCTTGCAGGCAAACAAGACGAACTCATGGCCATCCTTAACTTCACCAGGTCCAAAGACATGCAAGGAACATTTGTCACCGTGAAATATCCTTTCCACAGCTCGTTCATAGAAGAAGAAGATCTTGAAGATTTTAGGATCGCTTTACGGGGCATAAAATTTAGAAAGGCACAGACCCCCATTGTAAGCAACGTTTCAGGCAGCTTGATTACAACTTTTTCCACTGAGTATTTGATCAAACATGTAATGTCCGCGGTCAATACTGTTGAATGCATCCGAACCCTTCAGCATCTGAATGTGAAAACGTGGGTGGAAGCTGGTCCTTCGAACACAGTTGTGTCTTTTGTGCGAGATACTCTGGAACGAAGGGAAGCGAAGGAGCACGTATTTCTTCAAACAGCTTCAGAGAGGGGTCAGGACGTCGAATGCGTTGTCGATGCGGCGTTAGAACTGGAAAAGAGGGGTGTGCCGATCAAATGGACTTCCATGTATCAAAACGACGTCGACAGTGATCCCGTGTGTGAAACGCTTGCGTTTCCATTGAAATTCAAAGGATCGTTCTCAGAGAATGACCACCAAGTTCTACAGAACCATCACGTAAGTAACGAGAATTTAATCCCTGGTGCATATCAATTCTATATTCTACTCAATTGGATGAATTCCAAAACTGAACCTGGTACTTACTTCACTTTGGATAATACCAGATTCATCAATCCATGGAAATATGAGGCAGGAAATGAGTATGAGTTAATCCAAACTCATGAAACAACGTCCATGTGGTTGTTAAAGGGGATGTGAGGTGTTCTGGTAAAGCATGCTTCAACAAGCAACCATTTGTTCCCTCCTTCAACTTGGAAACGTTTCGGAAGGAGTGCACGATAGACTGTGATACGGAGCAGTTCTACAGTAGGATGTCAGTCAACGGTCTCGATTACCGTAACCAATTCCGCGCGATCAGGTCCCTAAAACGAAGTGAGACGCGGACATACTCCATCCTGGAGTACAAAAAACCAAATGCGATATGGACACTGATGGATGCGACAATGCACGCCGTCTGTCTGAGTGTTGTTGAGCGCAGACCTGATGTGTACTTCATGCCGATTCATGTTGGGGAGATTTATCTTCGGCATGATGTTGACCCTTCATCGGCACAGTCGATAGTGGCTCTCACTGAACTACTGCAAGAGAACGAGAAGTTCATAGAAGCTCATGGCTGCATGTACATTGACGATACTTTGGTTTTTCAATATAAAAACAAAGTCAGCTTGGTGCTCAACGCTCCGCTTGCCGAACAACCTGGGTCTCCCACGAAGGCCATGAGCCATAGAAAAACTACCTCTACCAACGGCTATGAACCCACGACAGAAGACGGTCAAACATCGAAACAGACGACGCCCATCTATATTCTAAGCAGCGACGGAAGCTTCTGCTATTCTGCATACGACGAGTCAGAATTCTGGCAGCAACTAAAGACCGGGGTCATAGAAGAGGCTTCCTACGTTAGAGACTTCACTTCGAGTAATAACGCTGTTATGGATATCGATATCGCAGGATGGGATCCTGAATTCTTTGGAGTAACCCCGAAGGAAGCACAATATATCGACGTTCTACAACGCCTTATGATGCAGTCAGTCTCGAAATGCTTGGAAAACGCAAAGCTGGCTAGAATCCCAAGAAACACAGGAATATTTATAGGTGTGAGCGGGAGCGACTTCACAAACCGTGTTTACAATGAGATAAGAGAACAAGCGAACGGATACTACAGCAGCGGAACAAATGGGAGCTGTGTCGCGGGAAGAATCGCTCACTGGTTGAAGCTGGAAGGACCAGCACTCGTAGTCGACACCGCCTGCTCGTCCTCTTTCACAGCTCTGATCAGTGCAATGGATGCTTTAGTCTCTAGGAGCTGCGACTACGCGATTGTTGGAGGTATCAACATTATTCTGCACGACACCGTTACTGAGGTGTTGAGGAACGCAGGCATGTTGTCAGCCAAGAGAGTCTGCCAGGTTTTTGACGCCGGTGCCGATGGCTACATTCGTTCCGAGGTCGTAGGTTGTGTCTTACTCTCCAGATACGGTACAAACGCAATATTCGAAATTCCCCGGTGGGCAATTGGCCATAATGGAGAAGCAGCAGCGTTGCAGGTTCCGAACGGTAGCTCCCAGGAACGAATAATGAAGCATGTTTGTGGAGAGAAAGTACGAGATGTGGAATGCCACGGAACGGGCACATCGCTGGGTGACCCAATAGAGATCCAGGCAGTGTCGAAAGTCCATGGCTCTGTGACAGTGTCCAGTGTAAAGAGTCATATTGGCCATGCCGAGGCTGCTTCAGGCATTGCCTCGCTGATTTCATGCTTACTACAGATGGAAAACAACTACAGAAGCAACCAAAAGCATTTCAAATGTCCGAATCCCAGAATTGATTTCCGGGCTATACAAGTGAATACAACTGGAGAAGAGCGCGAACTGAAAAATTTCGCAATAAATAACTTCGGATTCAGCGGTACAAACTGCTCCATTACGGTTAAGAAGCTACCTCATCGGCAGGTTCTCTCTGCAGAAACATGCAGATTTCACCTTGCCCCTATCTCTGCTAATGATACTCAAACCTTGCAGAAGATCATCGACAATTTCAAAGAGTTTGTAAGCTGGTCCGATCAAGAAATAGGAGATATCTGCACGATACTACAAAAAGGACGAAGTGCATACCGCTATCGTCACTGTATTCTTTACGACAACAAAAGGAGGGTTGTTTGGGAGTACGGGCGGTCACCAGAGGTTCCAGCGTCAGAACATTTTCTAGAACAAACGGAGTTTGTCAGCTTTGAATATGGGAGAGGATTCTGTCTCCAGCATCTTCATCAAAACGAGAACCTCAAAAATTTCCTCGTTAATATCATTGCCAATCTGAACACATTCGAGGTACCGAATGTAACAAGTGCAGTGCAATTCCACCAGTTCATCGGATGTAAGTTCGTGGAAGGGCATTTTGTCAAGTGGCCCTTGTATAACCTCGCACCGCTAAACTACACAACCAATGTTCCATTTTACCCTTTCAGAAGGGAACGGCTCTGGCCCTTTGACAAGCAATTCGCCCGCAACTTTGGAACGTCCTCAAAACCTCGCGAAGATATCTACTACGAGAAGTCTCTAACCATGACTCCAAAGTGCACTCGCAATACTATGATTCCAGTTTTGAATTTGGGCCGAATGCTTGGCCTGAAAAACATCACGTACTACTCGATTTCTGCCTTGCAGTCCTCTAAATTATTCAACCAAGAGGTCATTGTGCTTTATCATCCATATTCTTCAACGGTGAATGAAGCTCTTGAACTAATAACCTTATGGCAGCAACTAGAAGGTCGACAGAACTTTGTGCTGCTCATTGCACGCCCTAGCAATGGGACTGCTCATTCTGAATGGACAGCGTTGATTCGCACATTGGCCAGTGAGCATCAGCTTCCTTACAAATTTGTGTCGTATTCGAAACTGAGAGATCTTGAAAGCGAACTCTCGAATGAAGACTTCTTTGAATGCATCTTTTACAAAGGTCCTCGAAGATATGTGGAGCGACTTATTCAAGCCAAACCTAACAGGATAATCACGTCACATGCAGAACATCTACTGATTACTGGTGGAACAGGAGGCATTGGAAGAAAGATTATAGAGCTAACAAAGCCACGAAAAACCACCATTGTGACTAGGTCAGGCTACAGCTCTGTGGACATGACTAAGGTACCGACAGAGGTGTCGTTCGTAAAGTCTGACTTGCGTACACTGAAACTCCCTTCAGATGAACACTATGATTTCGTAGTTCACTGTGCAGGCTTTGTTGACAATGCACTAATGGGTGCTATGAACACAATGAGGTTCAGAGATGTATGCCTTCCTAAGAATGTGGGTCTGCAGACTTTGTATGAGGCGCTCCAAGGGAAGAAGCCAACGAGGCTGTTTATAGCCTCCTCCGCCGCGTCCCTACTTGGATCTGCCGGTCAGGCCAATTACGCTTTCGCAAACGGAATCATGACTTCGATAGCAGAGAAGTTCGACGTGCCAACACAAATAGTCCATTGGGGACCATTGAGGGACACAGGTATGCTTCACGGAAGTCATAGTCAGAAAATTTATGAGCAACTGAAGACTAGTGGTTGGAATCTCCTGGATCCCGCTCATGCGCTAAATGTTTTGAGTACGGATGCAAAAAATGTACTGGTTTTCGATGGAGATTTCCAGCAAATTGTTAAATCACAACCGCACCTGAGGAAATTCCTTAGCAAAATAACTCATTCGGATGAAAACTCCCACGCTTCAAGTGACGTCTCCATCCATCTGCCTGCAAACACAGTCACTCTTCCTCAGACCGAATCTGAGCAACCCAGCCTAGAGCGCATAATAGCTGACGTCAGCGGCATCGAAGATATTGAGAAACAAAGATCTACTCCACTGATGAACTTAGGGATCGACTCACTCATGATAGAACAGATCCGGAGCAACATCAACAAGCATTTTCGTTGCCACATAACGTCTAGAGAAATCTATGAGAACTGCTCGTTCGACAGGTTATCGAAGCTTGTTCTAAGTACGACCAAATCAAAGCCTCAGGAGATCGTAAACACTTCGCCTAGCAAAGAAACAGCTAACCAGCACACTGACATTGCGATTATTGCCTACAGTGGAGCTTTTTCCGGTTGTGCAGATGTGGATGAGTTTTGGAACAACCTCTTGGCCGGAAAAGATTGCATTTCCAGAAACAAATCTGAGGACGACCTTGTAGACGCTGCGGGAGTAATAATAGATATAGATAAGTTTGACTACAAGTTCTGGAACCTCACACGTGAAGATGCGTCCGTTCTGGACCCGCAACTACGCATCTTCCTGCAAACCACGTATCAGGCGCTGGAGAAGTCTGGATACGTTCAACAACGGAACAGTTTAAGGATTGGTGTGTTCGCCGGCGCCGAGCCCAGCGAGTACGGAGATCCGAACGCGGAAGCAGAAGGGAGCCTCCGTCGTTTGTTCGCGATGAATATGAAGGACTTCGTCTCCACCTTCACAGCGCATATGCTGAATCTCCGCGGGCCGGCTGTCGGGGTCTATTCAGCGTGTTCTACGGCACTGCTGGCCATAACGCAAGCGTGCAACGCTCTACGTCTCTCAGATGTAGACCTTGCCATTGCAGGTGGAATTTCGCTAGTCCTTCCTAATCAGACTCGCTACGTGTTTCAAGAGGGGCTAGTGTTGTCAAAAAGCGGAACATGCAGGCCATTTGATGAAAACGCAGACGGTACTGTAAGGGGTTCCGCGGTCGGTTGTGTGGTGCTCAAGAGGCTGGACCAAGCGCTCAAAGATAACGACCACATCGAGGCTGTAATAAGGGGCTATGGGCTGAGCAACGACGGTTTACATAAGGCCAGTTTCATGGCACCGAACTGCCAAGGACAGTACGAGTGCATGCGTGAAGCCTTGTCCTCCGTCAGCGCAGATGACGTTGGCAGAATTGCGTATGTGGAGTGCCATGGGACTGGCACCCGCGTTGGTGATGAAATCGAAATTGATGCCCTAAAGAAGGCATATAAAAGCGGTCAACGCTTAACAATAGGCTCTGTGAAAGCAAACATCGGACACGGATTCGCCGGTAGCGGAATGGCTGGCTTGTTTAAGACAATCAGAATCCTGCAAGAGCAAAGAATCCCTCCACAAATTAACATAAGCAAACCGCGCACAGATACTGGATTCAAGGTGAACACTGAAATTGCTACTCTACCGGCTTATTCCATGGCAGCGGTAAGTTCGTTCGGCATCGGAGGCACCAACGTCCATCTCATCCTCGACAAACCACCATCCATTTCTCGGAAGCACAAGCAGCGATCAACGATACACATACTTCCACTGTCGGGCCCAACAGCACATGCGTGCATTGCGCAGTGCCGAGCCATAGCAAATTATCTCAAGGGTAAGTCAGATGGCGACCTGGGTAAGGTTGCTGCCACTCTCCAGTGTCGGAGGGAACATTTCACCTACAGGGTTGCAGTTGCCGTCTCTTCAATACCGGAAGCTGTTTCACAGCTGGAGGCGGTTTCCTCACCAGTTTCTGCGAGTGACATTGATACTTCCAACATTTGTTTCTTCTTTGCACCGCAAGGAGTTCAGTACTCGAACATGGAGAAGGTCTCTCTGAATTGTGCGGATGTGTTCAGTGAGGAACTGCTTCGTCTAACAGCCGTTGCTACGGAGCTTTTCAACGTCGACTTCATGGATATTATGTATCCAAGCGATTCGAAATCTGACCAGATATCTGATGCGAAGTATGCACAAGTGGCACTTTTTATCATATGCCGAGCAGTTTTGGCGCAACTGGAGCGATGGGGAATTTCCTCCGACTTGCTTCTCGGTCACAGCGTCGGAGAATACACTGCTGCATGTTATGCGGATATGATAGATGAGTATTCCTGTATGAATCTTCTTAAAAAGAGAGGAGAATTAGTTTCCCAAACAGCTGAGGCACGAATGTTGGCAGTCCCTGGGGCGAATGTCAATTTTCCTGACAACGTCGAGGTCTCAGCGCTTCTATCGGAGAGTCTGAATTGTGTTGTTGGAAGTCCTGATGATATAGAGGCGTTAGCCAAGAGGCTTCGAGCAGAGCAGGTGTCGTTTCGAGAGCTGGCGACAAAGCATGGCTTCCATTCATCGATGATGAACCGCATTAAAGATCGCTTCCTGGAAATCCTTGAGACTGTCCGCTTCAGAAATGGAAAGAGAACCATTGTGTCCAACATCGATGGGAACAAAATAACAAACCTATCTCGCGAATATTGTTGGAATCACATGAGGAGCCCCGTAAACCTCAACAAATGCCTTGACACAGTGCTGTCTGATAAGAATGTGCGGATAATTGTAGAAATTGGACCATCTGGCGTTGTAAAACACCTTTTGGCCGAAAAGCACTCAGAAGTCCGTGTAATCAGCACTGTTCTGGGGAGAAGGAAAGGCAAAGATTCACGAAAACATTCCCAGCTCTTCCAATCTGTTGCAGATCTATGGACTCACGGATTTAAAATTGACTTCCTGAAATTATTCCCATGCTCAGATTTCGATCCACATCTTCCAACCTATCAGTTTGAAAATACAATTTGTTGGCGAGAGAAAATTGGTACAGAAGGTCTAAAGTACTACACGGCTAGCTGGAAAACAGCAGCAAGAATTGATGGTGATCGGGCACACTTTCATAAACAGGACGTGCTACTGTTATCCGAAGACCACAATGAGTTCCTTGATTTCGACTGTAAACTCTGTCAAGTGCAGGTAAGAAAACCCTCTGAAGTACTCAAGGATAGCCTCGAAGATATTGCAAGATTCTCGCTTATTCTTTATGTTCTTCACGAAGACTTAAGTGATATAACTGAGCCATTCCTCGTATCTCACACCATCTGTGCAGCCATAGTTGCGCAAACAACACGATTCATGGTCGTTTCGCTGACGGGTGAAGCGCTTCACTGGACCACCCTTGGGCCAATTCGAGAGTATCATCTTGGAAGAGGAAGGAAAAACAGCTTCGTCGATAACTCGGAGGGAGTACCGCTACCAGCTGTTGTTCAGTCTGTGCTACGAACTAAGGAAGAAGTCGTACTAGCAACTAAGAAATTTCTGTTAAGCATGGTGTACGCAGAGGCTCATCCTCCCAGCTCAAGTATCAGTTTAGGGGAAACAGTCGTCGTCATTGGCGGTACAGGAGCAATCGGCTCCACCTACGTTGAGGTGCTGCGGAAAACAGCTGGTGTCAAAAACATTATAGTGCTCAGTCGGACGCCAAGCACGACTACAAATGTCCCAGGAGTTTCCTTCTTCACAATGGATGTGAGCGAAAAGAATTCTGTAGAACGAGTGATGGACGAGCTCTACTCAAGATATGGCAGAATCCACACCCTAATCCACTCAGCTGGCAGAGCAACATCCAAATCATTGCACAAATCCGTATCAGACGTACTCCCCGTTCTGCTTCCAAAAGTCGGTGGGATCACAAACATTCTCCAGTATCTTTGCCGCAGAGGCCTAAAACTCGACAATCTTCTGATGGCATCGTCAACGAGCAGTGTAGTTGCATTGCAAGGAACGGAAGATTACGCCGCAGCAAACATATTTATGGATGCGTTAGCCCTAAATGGACACAGTAACGTGAGCAGAATACTATCCGTACAGTGGCCGGCATGGAAGTCTATCGGCATGGCTTCAACATATGGACAGGGTGAACTTCAATCCATGATCATGAGAACAGCCATCTCTCCGGAAGCTGGTAAGCGCATAGTGAGAGAAACGCTCACATTTGGCGGTGTTATAGCGCCATCATCAATTTCCCCGCTGGAAATGCGCGAACTGGTAGAGAAGGCGCAACTTGTTGGCGAAACACCAAGGCTGAGAGTGGAAACAGATGGAAAACTGTCCTTGAGGGATAAGGTGGCCTCTGTGTGGTGTGAGGTGCTCGGCACTGAAGTTTCGGACGATTCGGACTTTTTCGGCTGCGGGGGAAACTCCTTGAGTGCTTTAAGGGCCGTGTGGGGGATAAATATGTCCCTGAAAACAAACATCACGGTGGACCTGCTTTTTAAATATCCATTGTTCAAGGATTTCATCAAGGAACTCCCATGTGAGCGTTCTTCGGACAGCGACGAAAGATTTGACAGGACATCGTTAGCCGAGTTGACATATTCGCAAGAGAACATGTTTTTATTACGACAGCTAGAACGTGGTACACAGTACAACATCTTATTCACGATTCGATTCCGTAGGAAAACGCACCAGTTTTCCGAGGAAAAACTGGTCTACTCTCTACATTCTCTCATAGCTCGTCAGCACACCCTTCGTACTTGCTTCTCTCAGCAGGCAGGATTCAACACTGCTCATCAGACAGTGTTGTCTCTCACTGAGAGCTTCCAGAACCTCGCATGCAGAGACATAAACCCGCGCGAGAGTGATCAGGTCATCGAAGAAGAGCAAAATTTTGAGTTTACTTTGGAGGAGGTGCCGCTGAGATTGCGAGTGAATCGAGTTAATGGCGAATACATAGTTTTGTTCAACCAACACCACATTTTGACGGATGGGTGGTCACTGACAGTGTTGGCGGACGAGTTGAAGAACATCTACTCGCTGTACTCCAGCTCCAAAAGACAACGCCCGGTTCCGCTACCATATTCCGTGAGTCAGTATGCACACTGGCAACGGAGGCATGTTCAATTTTCAGAAGAGCTCGAAGAATTGAAGCCTCTATTGTCAGCACGAGAAGGCACCATGCTTCCTCAGAAACTAGTAGTTGGTACTTCAAACAAGTTCATTAAGCTCATACAAATTCTTCCAGAATCCCTAACTTCTTGTATAAAAGCGCTGGCGAAAATGTACCACACCACGGACTTTGTAGTGGTTCTCTCGGCATTTGTTCTCAGCCTACGAAAACTCAAGGCGAGCAGCCAGGATGACTCGATCGTTATAGGATGTCCCGTTTTGGGACGGAACGAGAAGGTGAAGGACCTGATTGGCTACTTCCTCAACAATACGGTTATTTCCTTGGACGTGCAACCTAAGCAGAGTTTGGAAGATGTCGTTTTGATGGTGAAGAAGACAACTTCGGAAATGAGAAGATTCGAGTGCATACCTTTCCACAAGCTCGTTGCTGGTTTGAACGACGAGCGTCGGCTGAACGCACATCCCATCTTTCAAATTTTCTTCAATTATCGCCATGAGCTTGACTTCCCCACTGTCACTTTTCCAGATGCGCAGGTAGAGATTGATCAACTTTCTATAAACAAAATATTCGATCTGTCAATCACCTTTGATGAGACGCCTAAGGGTAGCCGAGCAATGGTGGAGTACAACTCTTCAAAATATCGAAGCGAAACTGTTCGCAACCTACTGAGAGGTCTACTAGGCAGCTTAACATCACGAAGCAGTTCCTCAAGCAAAGGTCGACACGTTCGGGCAGACTTCCCCATGCGTGTACTACAATCAGACACGGTCCTCCCAGTGGGAATAAAATGTGGTCTAGCACTCAGACGGAAGGACTCGCTGCTCCTAGGATTCGAAGAAATGCACGCGAGGATTTCCAACATCGCTGAAAGTGTGAATGACTCGTGGACCAAACTTCTGGGCTGCTCCATCCGCAGCGATGACATCATTGCCGTTGAGTTGAGCCCTGGCGATGCCATAGAAGCGATCTTGGCAGTCCACCAGACTGGTGCCGCATATGCGCCGATAGATCCACTTTGGCCCAAGTCCAGGAAAACACAGATAATGGATAATATTGGAATCAGCTTTGCAATCACGAAGGATACTTCGCTTTGCGCCTCGCAAAAGCTCCGTACAAGAAGAATGAAATTCAACAGAGCAGTCGGTAGTGATATTGCATACGTCATCCATACAAGTGGTTCCACGGGATCCCCTAAAGGGGTAGTGTTGAGTCACAGAAACCTGAGCTCATTTTTTCGCGCCGCCACCCCTCAGATCCTTATGAGGCCAGGCCATCGCGTTTCCCATTCAGTGAACACTGTGTTCGATGTGAGTGTCATGAACATTTTCGGGTCGTTCGTTAATAACTGCGAACTTTGTCTGCATGACGACATTCGTCGTTCGCCTTTTGAGATCGCTGGGATGGAGTGTAACTTTGTATTCCTCACTTCCGCGGCCTTTAACGCTCTAACAGCTGAAGACATACGGAAGATGTCCACGCTGGAGAAATTGCTTGTTGGAGGTGAGACCGTTAACGACAGAAATCTCGCTGAAGCCCTTGAATTTGGTCTTGACGTTACTCAGATCTATGGACCAACTGAGGGCACAATATGGTCTCTCACCAACAGATGCAAGAAGCTGCAGAACGAAGGAGCCCTGATTGGAATGCCAATGTTGAATGAGATTTGTTCGACAAAGTTCAACATGTATGAGGGAGAACTTGTTCTCAGAGGCCCTAAGGTGGCGCGTGGTTACATCAATGTCGGAAAAAACAGACAATTTTACTTGGAGGACAGCGTACCATGTTATTTTACGGGAGACATAGTAAGAGTTGAGAAAGAGGGCTACTTCTTCAGAGGACGCATTGACAGACAAGTGAAATTGCGCGGCCATAGAATCGAGATTGACGAGGTGGAACGTGCTATTCTCACCTCTTCTCCCGAAGTATCAGAAGCAACCGTTGTGCCTTCAGAGAAGTCTATTCTTGCTTTTATTGTTTGTACGGAACCTGTTGAAGGTAGGAGGATATTCACAAGATTGAGTACAGTGCTGCCGTCATACATGATACCATCGAGCTTCATTCGCGTCCCTAACACACCGGTGAACTCATCTGGAAAGGTGGACCAGAACGCCCTACTGAAAGAGTACAACAGAATCAGGAACCTGCATTCCGAAGAACTCTCAAGTAAGGCGAGAACGACTTCCTCGATCGAAGATACTCTGATCTCTATTATTCAGAAATTGCTTCTGATGACTGACGTGACCGTAGATGATAACTTTTTCTCAGTGGGAGGGAATTCTCTACTGCTGTTCGATTTGCAGAAGGAAATTCACAACTCGTTTGCAGTCAACATTGAGGTGCATGAGCTATTCGCTTACAAAACCATTGCCGAACTAGCTAAGCTCATCAGCTCGAAGACGAAGGAAACAATCTCCGACACCGACACCTCTATGATAATCAAACTCCGCGAAACAAACGGGGGCAAGCTCAATGTGTACCTGATCCATGCTATCGGGGGATCTATATTCCCGTATCACGCCTTTCCCCATGTGTTGCCAAAACAAATCAACGTTTATGCCATAGAATACAAGCTGGATTTCGAAGCAACTTCCTTGAAAGAACTCGCTGCATTCTATGCAAAAGCGGTGAGTTAACGAGTCACTAAATATCAACTGAATGGAAATCGAGTAGATCTGTTTAGTAAAGAAAATTATTTGGGAATTCATATGAAAACCGAATGTTCCAAAAACGGAAAGCTCTACGGCCCGTTTTTTCTTCCTCGCAGTGCTACAAGCAGGGCACAGCACTAGGTGGTCAGTGTCGGTTTGGGAGTACTAAGTTCAGTTGGATTCCGAAATGGGCTACTAAGTACCTACATACTATGGTTCCTTCAGGAAAAGAAGGTAGCACTAAAAAAGTGACTTAAGTAGCCGACAGTGAGGACAGTGAGGACGACAAATGATGTTACAGCAAGAAATGTGTACCATTTAG
>KN726235.1:44581-67424 GCA_000816745.1 Ancylostoma duodenale
AAGGTAACCTTCGACGGTTACCTCGCGGTTACCTCGAGGTTTCGGCCAAATTACTACCACCCCCGATTTTGTGAGCGGTCAGTTTGACAGCCGCTATCTTTGAAGCTTTAACAGATCACTTCTCATCTTTCTTTTCATTATGAAGGTACATCCTCCCTCTCTCAAAATCTGTTCCTTGGCTTTTGATCAGTCTCCAAATTTTTGTTTGAAAGCATTTTTTGTAGAACTACTCAAAGACGAAAAGTCGTGTCATTTTGGAAAATGGGTTCCATTTTCCAGGCATTGGAGCAGAAAAAGCTGGAAACGTCAGGGCAGTGTTAAGGGACATTTGCCTAGTAAATGCACCGAACAGCGTTTGATTGCGAAGTTCCGCCCAGGTGGAATGAAGCTGCAGGTTGAGCCTTATGGTGGACCTGGATATCGATGAGCTGAAAGCCGTAGCCGAAGCGGATAGGAGTCGAACTAGGTCAGCGTAAGCAGCAAGGTGTGGCCTTTGTAATCCCATAGTATTTAGGTATTCAAGGCAATATGTCTATTAACAGTGGTTCGGCGAACGAAATTTTCCCAGTTTGACCCTCAAAAATGGGTGCCAAATTTTGACCATTTTCACAAATCCACGCTGTTCAAGCCAGAGCGGCAGGGGTGAGGACCCACCTATCACTCACTGCACTGGCGAAATCTTGCTCTATTCGATCACTGTTGCTACCAAGGATTAGCCCACTTCTTGCTTGAAATAATGTTCAATTTTCAACATGATGTCGTATACGCTCTTCGCCACTTGATCGCCTCTAACTTTTCATGCATCTGAGCTGTCTGCGCAACCAAGCCACCGTTAAGGAGGCGAGGCTATGCCGATAGTACAGGAGCATATTTGGATATCGTATACCGCATCTTGCTTTAGAAACAGAACTCAAAATCTTCTCATTCAAAATCGGACATTTCATACTTCACGACCTAACACCAATGCCTCGCCTTTCATAAAACTTCGACATTCGAAAAAAAAAACCAAAACTCACTTAACAACCTAATATTCTGGGATCAAACTCAATTGGCATTGCTATGCAGGATGTTTCAGCTATTTTATGATTGGACAATACCTTTTACTACCAGCAAAATTTAAAATGAACAAACCCCTGCATTAGAAAGACTGGAACTAGAGATGCTAGTGCCATGAGAAGTAGTCTCTGGTGACCAAGCGTCTTTCTTTTGGTGTTTCCTGCATGGTTCTGCTCCCAAGGAAGCTCGTTTCGCCAAACCTCCTGGGTAGAAGGCGCCTTCATTGCTTGAGTTAGAAGAGCTGGAACGGTCAGGCTAAAAATGTGACGGGTTTTATCACCAGACCTTTCAATACAAACCCCACTCTGACAATCGAACCGTGCGAGCGCTCTGCAATGACCGTCCAAGCGCTCCTCGCCAGCGCGGGTGGTACGGTCTCAGGTATGGAACCGTGCGAGCGCTCAGCAATGACCGTCCGAGCGCTTTGCAGTGACCGTCCGAGCGCTCTGCAATGACCGACCGAGCGCTTCCCGTTAGCGCTTGTGGTATGGCCATTGAAGAGCGCTCGCACGGTCATTGCTGAGCGCTCGCAGAATTATGGGGGAGCGCTCGCACGGTTTTCCATGTTTCTCGAGTCACTGCTCTGGATCGGTCATGTACGTAACGAGAACTACTTGCGACTCGTGAAATACTGTAAACCTCACGAGCGCTCCAGCATCCCCTGCCAGAGCGACATGCATTAACCGGCGTGCGCTCGGACGGTGCAAGTGCGGACGTAATGCTTCTCATTCCATTCTCTTCTTTTTTTTATGGTTTCTTCCAATTCCTCATGAAACCCTTCCCCTTGAATGACAAAACCCTAGGGCAATGTAAAACGGATGAGCGATTCGCAAAATAACGCAGGTTCGATTTAGCCGCTGCTAGTCGGGTCCGGGATGCGGTCCCGGACTCAAAGATGGATTTAGAAAGACGCATTTCATATCGAACAAAGCAAGCTTACATGTACATACGCAAATGTGGCTCGAATTCGTCACTGAGAAGTCATTCCGAAAATGGCGGGGTCATACTCCCATAGCAAAGTTCTCCGGAAATTGGTGTGAATTCGCCACAAAAGGATTCAACTAACAATATCGCTTTTAACTCTAAAACAAAGCTTAGCGTAGTTGTTAAACAATTTACCACCGTCACTGTCACTGAGAACGAAGGGCGCGTGTTTGGGCTCACCAAAAAAGGGGCGTAGCTGACGGTGTCCCGTCAGCCACGACCCTTTTCGGCACGCACGCAGTGCGCCGCTGCTAAGTGACAGCCAGGAAAGATTACGCAGAGGGATGTAACTCTTGAGCTGGAATTCTTAAAATCCTTAAAAATTTCTCCATGAAATGCTACTTGCTGTGCTGATTGCGGAATCGGTGTCCCATCTTGTCGAATGACGTCACTTTTATCCACATTAAGACCTAATCTTCGTATTCAGCACGGGAAATGAACCCGCTGAACAATTTTTAAGGAATCATGTTACATCTCTGACAGCCTATTCGGTACTGATCCGAAAGCGTATTACTTCCCTTCGATTCATTAAAATTTTTTGAACCTTTTTCTTTTAAATGGACCCTTTAGATGACAGTTTTATTTTGAGTGCGGCGTAGCGGTAATTCGCCGCTGTTAGTTAGTAAAAGTAGTCGAAACGCGCAGTACGAACATGTTCTAGGTGAGCCGGTAAAGCTGTCAACGGAAGCATCGCGACACCTATAGGTCATCATTAGCCACGCCCCTTTTCTGGCTGAGCCCGAACAGTGCATCCGAAAATGACTGAGAAATCGTTCAAGACGTAGAAATAAGGGCGTTATGTTCGACTGAAAAATCGGATGTTGCAGCTCAGCTGGACTTAGAATGAAGTCCTAAGGAGAATCACATACAATACCAGATATTTCCGTTTACTTCCAGAGCCCCAGGGTGAGAAATTAAGTTAGAAGTAATAAAAGAAGGCAAGTTCAATAACAATACAAAAAATAGCGTTATAATTGCTTTAAAGGGACTACAAAAGGAAAACCCATCGTCGTAGCTGCTGTCGTGGATTGGACTCAAAGCAGGCCTGTCCGATAACCCGCCGATCTCAGAGATGTGAATAAGAGGAATAGTACATTCCACTACTCCCGTTTCATTTGCAAAAATTAGGGTGCAGCGCTCGCACGGTGAGAGGCTCCGCCCACAAATGAATGTGCGGCGCTCGCACGGTTGGCCTTGAATTCGGAGCGCTTGCACCGTGAGAGACTCCACCCACAAAATTAGGTGCAGCGCTCGCACGGTGAGAGGCCCCGCTCATAAATTTAGGTGCAGCGCTCGCACGGTCGGCCTTGAATTGGGAGCGCTCGCACGGTTCGAGTGTCTGAGCATGTCATCACTCCAGCGGTGATGACTCCGGCTCCGTGGCCCCGCCCACTCCAGCTGTAAGTATATACGTGCGGGGTCACCGAGTCCTCATACCTAGAGCGCTCCAAGAGCAGTCACTGATCTCATCTAATAAAGCTGAACAACCTATCTATCTATTCTTAGATATGGTTTCTCCCTGCTTCTCGAAGCATCCCCCAGTGCGACACGTTGAGCCCGTCGCGCACGGACCGAAGTACGCAGCGATAAAGAAAGGGCGTATCCAGAAACGAGCGGAGCGACGAAAGGAGCACCGAAGTCGAAGAAACCAGACGCGAGCAGCCGCCAAGGAACTAAGTGAACTAAACGCCACCGACTGCAGAGAAGACTAAGACAGCGTGGAACGGTCTCCTCGAACAGAAACGGAGGCATGTTAAGAGATAAACTTTGATGGAGGAAAATAAATGGAATAAATTGTTTGTTTTTCTTTAGTTTGTTTATCGTTAATTTAGCTGTGTAATCAATAGTATATCGCTGAATGGGGAGATCAGATTGATTTCTTGAGAGAGGCTCGATTAGAGGGCGTGCGCTTGGGTAGAGGCACGGCAATTGGCCACTCAATAGATCAATGATGCGCGCGGAAATTTCGGGCGGGATTCGAGAAATCACGATAGCGACCATCCTGCGCGGGAAGTTAGTATTATTCCTTGGTGTCCTCCTCTTGACCGTGGTCTTCTCCGACCTTGCCTCCTATAATCTGTTAATAAACTATTCCCTTTGGCTCTGGCATGACCGTGTTAAAGGAGTCTTTGCCGTAACTTTCCTCGGGTCAGAAGAAGAAATAAAGGAACTTGACTCTTACTTGCTCTGTCTCCTGAATCTTGTTCTTTCCCAGTACAGGTGTTTTCCGAACTTCGATCCTGATCGTCTCGCCCGAGCAATGAAGATCAGTGAACGATAACGTCTGCTTAGCAATGGAGTCGCACCAGATCGCCGTGCCATTGATGATGAAATGAATCACACCCGCCTATCAACACCTACGATAAATTCGATGATATCGAAGATCTTCTCGTATCTTGTGTGAGTAATTTGCTGTAATAGTCGTGTTTTGCAGTTCTTCTCCTTACATTAAGAGTGGAATTATCAAAAAGTCCAAACAGGTGAGAGAAAAGAGTTTTCAATCTCGAACAAAAGACAATCGTTCCGGGGAAGAACATTTCTATGACTAGCGTGTCGCTAGAAAGTGGAGTGGGGCAGCCATTTGAGGTATGTGCAAAAGCTTCACACCTATAAAATCCTTGGGAAATTAAAACAGAGGGGATAATAATAATCAACTGAGCTTGAACACGAAATTCCTCCCTATGAGTTGCGTGTGTTCTACCAGCCTGGCCGCCTGGCCAACTCCGGGCTTCTTGTAGTCGCGATGCTAGCTTTGCTCGAGGATTCTTCACTACACATTAACATGTAAGGCTACTTTTGCAATGATACATCCTCCGTTTATTGTCATCGCACTTCTTACATGCCCGTGGACCTGTCAAGGCTAGTCACTCTCAACTCTGCGCGGTGATATCCTTCAGATAAAGCTGCTAGTAACTGTAAACTATTTGCTGCAACCGATAGTGTAAATAAAAATTCGGAAACATATCCTGGAGTACCCCCACCCTTTCAGCCTATGTGCCATTGGGGACCATATCCTGGCTTTCCTAACAATTGCGCCACCAGACCCCTACTCCATCCGCTAACCCTTATCCTGGCACTCCCACAGTCCTAAGCAACGGCGGTCCTTTACTTCACCAGCGAACCCGTATCCTTAACTCCCTTAACTTATAGGCTACAGCAGACCCACCGATCACCGGCGTACCCATATTCTGGGGTTTTCCCGGCTAATGAATTATCGTGGAGCAATCCTCCATCTGTAAACCCGTATCCGAGCGCGTTTTGCGAATTACTGGGCGCAGGCGATCCTTTCTCCATCGGTGAACCTACACCTTCGCGCTTTCCACATCATTCGGCCACAGCAGACCCATCTTCGATGGGTGGAATGTATCCTGGCGTTCCTCACACCTGGGCCATAGCGAACCCCTCCTCCATCGGCGAACCCGTATCCTCGCGTCTCCCACACTTTTGCGCCACATCAGATCCATGTGCCATGGGAACGCGTATCCTGGCGTTTTCCAAAATAATGAGCCACAGCAGACCCATCCTGCTTCAGTGGACCAGAATGGCGTTCCTTACACCTAGGCCATAGCGGACCCCTCCTCCGTCCGCGAAACCATATCCTGGCGTCCTCCACACTTCTAAGCCAGTCCATCGGTGGACCCGTATCCTGCAGTTCCTCATACCTGGGCCACAGCGGACCCGTCCTTCATCCGCGAACCCGTATTCCTGCGTCCCTCGCACTTTTAAGCCACATCAGACACATGTGCCATGATGGGGACTCGTATCTTGGCTTTCCCAACAATTGCGCCACAGCAGACCCCTTTCCATCGGCATAACCGTATCCTGGCATTCCCACAATGTTGGGCCACAGCAGACCCATTGTCCGTCGGTGGACCCGTATTCTGTCGCTCCTAACAATGCATGAACATCCCAGGGGAGGGGATGCGCTGTAAACCATTGCAGAGATCCCTAGCGGGGTTCGCGCACATCCACTCCCTCGATCCCTGTACGCATGGAGCGAGGGGATCCCCTGAGAGGAGGGGTGTGAGCATCTCCTACGAATAGTAGGGGTTCGAGAGCTCAGCAGTCAACTGTTTCTTTTCGAAAATTCCGCATTTTTCGTAAAATGCAAACTTTCTGACGGTTCTTTATCCAGCTTCACTGATTCTTAAATTGTGTGCTTCATCCATTTCAAGTGTTTGCTATTTTCCTTTCCAGTGTATCTGTTGCACCTTTCTTATCGTTCTTCTTTATAACCGAACTTTATACTTTTAAAACTTAACTTTATAATTTAAACTTTATGACCAATGCATTCTCTTCTCAACAGCATTTCCAGACGGTGGTTTGAAGGCCATGGATGTCGCTGTCAGAGAACGAAATCCCACGAAAGTGACGGAGTAGACTCATATGTATCGTTAACAATGAAGTCAACCACGAAAATGATCGAAAATGTGGGAAAACTGAACTCTATTGCTTTAAAAACCAAATTACTCCAGCCTCAGCTTTATTTTCACATGGTTTTTCGATGCGTGATTGCACAGAGCGCGCAAACAGTACGTGCAAGGGATGTATCTTCTCCTCTCGAAGTTTCATGCCTAGCAAGGAGCCCCGCTGGGGAGGGGAGGGGATGGCTCCCCTGGGGAAGCACAACCCCTCCCCCTACCCAGCGGGGATGTTCATGCATACGGGCCAAAAATGACGATTTAGTAGCATATCGACTGCGACTCTGTAACAATTGGGTCAATTGCCAAGCGTTGTTCCTTCCCGTCACCCACAGTTCTTGTCGAAAAGATAGACGGATTCCATGGTGCGGTTGCATGGCGTTGTTGCCGTAGAATCCCAACTTGGAGCATGCCCTCTCCACCCTCTATCACCCAGATCCCATCGTGCTTCTGCAGTCACGGGATCCGTGTTTCCGAGGGCTGTAGTTCATCCCAGAATGCAAGCCTTGCCATTTCCAGAACTCTACTCACATTTCACAAATGTACGTATTCGCTACAACTTCATGATGTATTAGAGTACATGCGTGGTGTACACGTGTAGTGTATCATGTGTAGGTCGCACTACTCACGAAACCGACAGTGTTGAGAAGTACAATGCAGCAGTTCTGTGTGGTAATCTCATTAACAACTATCTTAGGACGTCACTAAGGGGAGGATTTTGCTTCTAGTCTACAAACCTTCAACAACTAACTAGCACTCAAAAGAATACAGCGGTGCAATCTTGCTTTCTAGAATAGTTTCATAGTATGAAAGCGTAAACAACTCGAACGTATCCTGACGCCATAATATTTAGAAAAAAAACTCGTGGTAAAAAAAAGATCCCAAGCTTTTCAGTGCATTCGCCTCCGCTTAGCAGTAAAACAACGATCATTCTTCAACAAGAGTAGCACTAGACATTCATAGCGAAATATTACAAGTGGTGAAGGACAATGTTTCCTCAAAAAAGAGGACGAAAAGAGAGGAAATGACCAACCTCGGTTCTACAGCAAAACGTGCACAAATGTAAGGTATAGAAATTAGTACAATACCCACACGTAGAAAAAAAACAACAACTATTGTTTCAACCAATTCACTAAAACGTGAACTTTTCACAAACATTCACTAAAACACGCGCCAACATAAGAACAGAAGTATGCCAGTAAATAAATATGTTTAGCAAAGAATAATATGTCCAACATCGTGTTCAAAACAAAGATGCTAGGTTCCACGCGATCCTTGCTCCAAACAGGATTTCATCGAAGACATGTTGCATGACGATTTTCGTTCGACAACTCCACTGGCGCATGGAATTCTACCGACGCACACCACTGGCTGAAAACATTACTTTGCAGCTAAGTGAGAAATTTGCTTTGGAAAAAATTACTTGGATACAGTGAGGGCTCAAATGCAGAGTTACAGGTCATATGTAAACTTGGGAAGACCAAATTGTAGGCAAAGAAAGTGGAATGTCAATTTAGTGAAAATTAATGTTCCCAACATTTTTCGACCCCGGCACTTGCAGAGAAAAAACATGATTTTTAAAACGTCTATGAACATTTCACACTCTGGGCCAGCCCTTTGTGCCTTCTTGAACTTCGAATGGAATGAAGAACCAAGTGCTATTTTCAGGATATCTACAGTCACTTTAGAGCTTTATCGACTACCTTGAATCATCGACGAACCATTTTACTTCAGGGGGAAAAGTGGGATCCGTAAGATCTCCTGTGTGCCACCCAGACAGTGTGGTAGAGAGAAAAAAAAGAGAGCTTCGTTGCATATTTGGCACAGTTTCACAACTAAGTATGAGTTGAGTGTTCCTTGGAGTCCCGTATACGGCAGAATATCAATTACGTAAAGTTGCCTTTGTTAAGAGCTTGGAAGCGAGTAGGAAGCAAAGCTGTCAGCAATATACGATAGCACTGCACGTTTGGTTACTTTTCGGTCTTCGTACTTTCAGCAGAGAGCTGCAGCAGTCGAGTTTCAAAAGAATATCCCTTGGTTAAATAAGTATGCTTGAGCATGACAGTGCTACGAGGTGCTACCATTTCTGCTCAGATGAAATCATAACAAGTCAGATAATTTGGTGAACAACAGCATTACCACGAGTACAACCCTACCCTACGAGTCGCAACATACCAATTTCATATTGTTCGTCATGTTTGGAGGCATCACTGTAACAGCTACGATGTTCACAGTTGTTGTAAAAAATGTTTTTCCCTAAGCGTTGACGACTCGCTCGAACCAGCTCCCTGCACCATCCAGTAGAAGCTGAGCTCCATTCCTCGGCATGGTTCAAAAAAGAGTGGTAAATGCAGATGAAGACAGAGTCCCGCCTCATTTTCTTGCTTTGAATTTTCCATGAATGGAACCGTTAGAAGAGGTAAGAAATGTATTCAATCAGAACACTACCTACCAACACACCCCAAAACAAATCACTCGCAGCGTTGTGGTCAGCGAAATTTCGAAACTTCAATTATGTAAAAATTTCGAATACGAAAATCAGGTGCGTGTTTGACTTTAAGACAAAACTATGACTGTCGTTGAACTTCTGTTTTGTGGTCTATAAATTGTGAATATTCATCATCATCAATAGATTATCAAGTACGTGAAATACATGACGGATATATACACAGGACTTTGGATATATTAGTACTGATGCTAGATGTAATAGTATTGTACTGTATTCTCAAAAAACTTCCTCAATGCCGATTTTCTTTCGGGTCAGCGACATCTCTAGTCTGAAGGTGTAGTGTGTTCTGAAACGAGCAAACCAAATTTCTCTCGCTATTCCTTACATTATCTATTGGATCCTGGATATTTTTCCTGACTAGAACTTCCATCGCGAAATAATGACAAAATAGAGCTGACAATCAGAACAGGAAATATGATACCCTAACGTTCCCTCTTCCCCTTAAAAATGAGTAAAAAAAACAACGGCGAAGAAAGAGGTCATTCAGTGAAGTACCAAGAGACCTCCAACTCAGCTGCGAAAAATTGAGCGGAGCTAGCAGATGATCTCGATCAAGAAAAGGAGTGCCAGTACGCTCTTTCGAAGCGAATTCATAAATTTAAAAAAAATTCAAAGATAGCCGCAAAAGTCGGAATCACCACATAAAATGACTTTATGATCCACCAACTAGCATCAGAAGGATATGCAAAGCGTGCTTCCAAAAAATGGTCGAAGCCAGACATGAAGTCACAGTCAAGGCATTCCACACGAAAGCATGACCGGCGTGCAGGTAGCGCGATTCAAAAAAAAAGCACAAAAAAGTGTCACTAATTCTCTCAAGTTGTACCTGGGATGATTTAGAAGCAAATTTGAAATTACTTCGTAGAACGCGTATAGAGGCGATGTTTGATTACAGTTCTGATCAGCCTTGGTAACCTTCCCTTGTCAGTACAATGAGCATGGATGACAAAAGACAGTGCCTCCTCTCAGAATCGATTCCGAGAACTTTACACGAAATGAAACATCAGGAGGCACTGATCATAATGACATACATGATTCCCGAAAGTGCAGAAGAATCCATTGTTGAATCTCTTCGTTTGTGAGGAATCTGGGATGCCCACTGAGACATCTGCCACAAGGCGCTGTTACCACTGGTCGCTATCACCAGCTTCACACCCATGTGAGAGACGTCTCAGTAGACGTCTTAAATACTCGTTTGATATTGAAAAAGGAACGGGTTTCTCTACAGGTTTGCTACTAATTATGTAAACGATTACGATCAGCATCCCCTGAAGATTCTTCACATTCGAAAATCTCGAAAACAACGCTGAGCTGAGAAACTGACGCTGGGAGAAGGGGTAAACAGTCAATAACCCAGGAAAATCATCCCCGTTTTTTTTTTCACAACTTCATAAATTCACTGGAACTTCGAGTCCCCTTTTTTATTTTGGGTACATTTACGTAAACATCACTGGTATGATTGTTTATCTCCAAGTTGACGATGGTACACTGATTGACTGACATCCTAGTTGTGGAGTCTCTCGTTTCAAGAACACCTTATTTCGAAAATCACCTGATGACAATGAACAGATAAAATAAAATTCACCTACCATTTTCGGGGATCTTACTTGAGATGGTGCTGAGAGACTAGAATGATTGGTATTCAATCCCCATCTGTTCCCCTGTAGAATAGGTCGACCCGCATTCATTTGCGGTGAAGAATGACCTGCAGAAAGTACAACGAAAGGATTTTGTACAGGGACCACAGATAAATTTTGCTAACGAAACCCCAATAACAACTACACTCATTTTATCAATAACAGCAGTGGAAATAACCATAACCACATACCCGTCAAATTATGTAGTCGTTTCCCTTTGGTTTGGAAAAATTATTTCAAACTGGCAAGTGAATTTTGCAACTGTGGGACTTCCGGATCCTAGTAATGTTTTTTAGACTATTTTTGAGAGAGCCGGTCCATAGTGACCCAAACGCTTGAAATATCAAACTGTTGGACATTATCACTGGATAAAAAGAGAAATGCTGAGGTACTATATTTCCATTCTCCAGAAACCCTCGACAGAATTTCTCACAATTCACTGCGAAGCTACCCGAGAGATTTATACACGGACTTTGTGCACTGGACTATAAATTGCTTGTTCCCGTCGCATCATTCAGACTTGCCTGGAGAAATCACTACTACCAGCCATAGGGGCATACCTAGTGACGAGCCTATATTAGAGGTGTTTTTAATCGACCAACTAAATTTCTTTCACAATGGGGATTGCTTGAGAGGCACCTTAAAGTCAAAATGGATAACATACTTCTCAGACATACTGTTAAAATGCGAAAGTTTGTTTGAAAGAATTCTATTCGAGCGATCCAGTCATCCTATCCCATTATTACGCCGAGCCTTACATTGCCAACATCGTCAAACTGGCCCTCCAAAAGCCAACTGATGGTGTCCTTGCGCGTTAATATTTTACCGAGTGCGCAGCATACTGGATGCAAGGAAGAAAGGGTAATTTTCCTCAGCTTGGAATTTTCTATTTAAGCCTAAAAACTACGTAATTCTACATTTCTAAGAGACCTCATGACGCGACAGTATTGTAGAGGAGGGAAAAAGCTTTCGGATGGTATAGTGCATTTCAGGGAAGAATTGGAATGAGGCGGAAAAAATCGCGACCATAACAAAAGGCATGTCAACACCCGATAAGTTCTTTTTTGATATGCTTCGCATAAGCATAAATTTTTGGGTGCATATGAATAGAAGCTACTAGAATATAGGGCAGGTAATTATGAATCCTTGTGGCCAAATCAATAAAATTATAATCAAAACTGCAAAAAGAAAGCGTTTACCTCAAATTCATGATCGGCTTTTGAAAGCTTTTTAAAGAATGGAATAACTAATTATCAGAAACACATACTTTGAAACATGGCGAACTGTGGTCGTGATCCCGCATAGGAACGTGTTAGTCCCTTATCCCATTGAGAATCCTGACTTGGTGGTGGAGGAGGATGAGCAAACCTGATGAGATGAAAGATTTTACGGCTGATTGAATCGCATTTTCAAATTAGAAAAAAATCAGGAAAAGATAGAAGGTATTTCAATCATAATTTTCTGCCAATTTAGTACTAGGTTGCTCGGAAATTGGTGCTAGTTTCTCAATTCCCTTTCTTGTGTTTACTCGGGGCAAAAAAATCCTGCGGAATTCGATACTACCATATATTGTTGTAAAATTTACTTCATGCGCTTTCTTGACCTATACTTGAAGTTCAGTAAAACTTGTACTAGTAACTAGTTTCGCAGGTTAGAAGTCCAAAAAGCAATTGCGGCTGGTACAGTTCCATGAATTCAAACTCCGGCAAACTGCAGCAGAAACAGTTCGGAACATTAACGTCATGGGCCCAAGGGAGCGTCACCGAAAGCACACTGCAATGCTAGTGCCAAAACTTTCGTAGTGGAGAATTCGCTCTTAAAGGTGAAGACGGTCACGGATGTTCTTCTGCTGTTGACAACTACGAATCAAAGTCCTTGGTGAAAGAAGCTCGCAGAAGATTCCCAGCATCTCAAGAAGACTAAGAAGTCGAAGAAGCTTGACAAATGGGTGCCGCAACAATTTTGTGAGCACCAAAGATCGCCGGTGTTGTCGACATCTCTTCTACGAAACAAGAAGGACCCATTTCTCGACCGTACGGTGAAGTGCGAGAAGGAGTGGGTCCTCTACGACAACCATCGACTACCTGCTCAGTGGTTGGACATCGACTAAGTTTCGCAGCCCTGCCCGAAGCTGAAATTACACCAGAAGAAGACCACGTTGGCAGTTTGGTGGAGTGCCGATGTAATAACCACCACAGTTTCCTCAATCCGGGATAAGTATAAAAGTAGCCAAGTACGCGCAAGAAATCGAGAAGATGCACTGGAGGCTTCAGTGGATGTGCCCGGCTATGATGAATAGAAAAGGAAGAATCTTCCTCCACGACAGCGATCGGACACATGTCGCGCAACCGGTGCTACAGAAGTTGAACAAGCTGAGCTTCGAAACCTCGCCGTATCTATTGCACTCGCCAGACCTCTCGCCTGCCGGCTACCATTTCAAGCACTTCGATGACTTCCTAAGCAACGAATCCTTCAGAAACCAAACCCAAAAGGGAGCAACCCCCAACGATCTCATTGTCTCCAAAACTTTAGAATTCTATGCAACAGGAATAAATGAACTTGTTTCTCGTTGGCAGAGATTTGTAGATCCTAAAGACTTTATTTCGAAGAATAAAATATGCTCAAAGTTGAGATAAGTCGCTTCAAAGATAGAGGTTGAAAGCATGTATCATTTTCCGAACAACCTATTAACAAAAGGTGGACTGCTTAGGGTGAAACAGAAGAGAATATGAGGCTTGAAGCCCTTTCAATTTAAACATCTTCAAACTTGGAAAAACCTGTTCAATGTTGTCGAATAGATACTCGGAGTGTGAACTCACCTGACATTCGGAGGTGGGTGCGCGAAATTATGCGAAGGATGCACAGTATGTGTAAGAGGAGGTGGCGGAAATCCAGTATACTGAACTGTCATCGGAGCCACCCGCTGACTACCGATGGGCGGCGGAATATTCATCATTTCAGGAGGTGGAATTGGTGGCGGAGGAACAAGCGTAGCCTGCGAAGCGACGTTGGGCGGCGGAGGTGGTGGGCCCATGTGTCCTCCACCTAACGTCGATACTCCCACGCCATAACCGTGTGCAAGCGATTGCGAGTGATTCTGCAACTGGTACATTAACAAAAACAAGCAAGACCACAACAACTAATACAGTATGAATATGGATTTTATGGGAATGGCGAGAACAGCTAACGTCTATCAACGCTCGGCTAATAATCTCAACAAATCAAGTCTATTTGTAGAAGTTCCCGAACGCTCACTTTGGGCAGAGACCTATTTTGAAAATCCCCCTCAACGCATCGAAAAAAGGGAATTTTCGCCAACAAGTACTGTTGTTTATAGCCAAAGAGTTCGCACTCAAGGAGATTCATACAAACAAGAATTGGAACAATCACGCTTTTTTCCACATACTAAAGGATATTCAAACTCTAAGCACCCTAAAAGCACACTTCGTAGAATGAAATATTTCCATCGAGAAGTTTCTTGCGTTACAAAAGAAATTTTTCTAAAATCGTCCACATCGATACCTCCTGATGGTTACCACCGACAAATATTTCTTCTAAGGCCATGTTCATGAAAGCAAAGAAGTCGCACTAGGGCTGAGTAGGGATCGCAGCAAAAGCTATCATGTTGTTCTTCGTCAAAAACTATTGAACATTCAGCACAGTATGGGCAGATGCGCAGTCATAATTAAAGGTAGAAGGATCACTCATCTGCCTGCCGCAACTCGCGACGCTCGCTTTCATAAATCAGAGAGCAAAAACTTCAAAAAAAAAAGCATGATTGCTTCACCCTTACAAATTCCTAGATGAAATTCTGCTCAAGAACAATTGTATGGTTCATCTCCTATCATTATATCAACTAGCATCTCACAATGACGCCAACTGGTGGAATAACTGGAGAAGCGCATCAAACTCTTCAACAAGTCCCTCATTTTCCTCCCTCCCCCACCCCTCGAAAAGTTGAACACATGCTGGATTGAGAAAGAGACCTGTGCCATAGTTGCCTGTCCAGGTCCACGATGTTGCAATATTAGGTTGGGTGGTGGAGGCTGAACAGATGATGATATGTGGGTTGGCTGCAGCTGCGGGGAGGGAGTACCCGAGAGGGCGGCACTGCCCGTGCTGTCCAGCATACTTCCAATATTCCAAGCGACATTCTGGGACGGTTGAACTGAAACATTTGAAATTAGTGAACGTGAGTGACTGCTCAAAGTTGCGTGTTAAAACTTACGATTACTAGCAAACATGGGGTTTTGTTCCATGTAGTTAGAGCGAATCTGGAGCTGACGCTGATTCATCGTTGCAGTTGCAGCAACAGAAGGAGGTTGCTGATAAAGCGGCTGACCGACCGGTGGACTAGATGCGTTCGAAGGAGGGATAAGGGGCTGAACAACTGAACCAATGGAAGTGTAGCCTCGACCAATCGACACATCTCCAAACATTACAGGATAAGGTGAGAACATGAGGCCACCCAAACCAGACGGAAACGGTGCTGGAACAAAAATTTACAAATACAGTGAAGGAAGATTCATTGAAAAAGGAACAATAACGAGCAAAGTAGGGAAAATATGTACCGATTCCGGGACTTTTCGGTGGAACTGCATGGCAACCATTCGGCACACTGACTGCAGGTTTTCCATCGTTTTGCAAGTGTTCTACCCCAGATTGTGGCTGGGGTTTCACCTTAGCAACATTTGATGGAAGATTCGATTCGGATTCTTTCTCCTCTCCTGACCACAGACCCTTAAAACACTATAATATTAGAGCGTATTAAACATGCATTCAATGAAATAATTCAGAAACAGAAACCTTGACTTTATAAAGTTTCTCCTTGAGGCGGAAGTCATCCGTCATACTTCCTGCTTCAGAGCTGGCGCCAGTTGAAAGAGAAGGAAGAACCTTTTCACTAGACATCTGTTCCTAAACACAACTAAGAGTAAATGAATTGCAGATAGTTGGTTCTTAATATAAATGGGTGAAAAACTAGGTGATGCAATTCATTCAGTCTAACTGGGGTAAACATGGTTTCACGTTTACTCTACTCTTTATCTGACATCCATGAGGAAGTGTCGGGTAAGATTCCAATCTATTAGTAGCAGATAAGCATGAGTATCGAAGAAGACTCCATCATATTTTATTAGGTTGTCGAAGAAGTTCTCGTGCTTCTTATAATTTACTGGAATTTCTTCATTTTTTCCGGTGATTGATCTATTTTTCCTCCTCTCCAGTCAAAAATTTGAGGCAACGCAAATAGAAATACTAATCCACTTCATCAAAATATACTTCCAATGCTTACCATTTTTTTTTGCTGTGGTAAAGAAGCAAACAGCGCTGGTAAAAAGGTTTGTGTCCTGTATGGAAAGCACGCCATGGCTGAAAACACCGTCCGGGGTTGGCCCAGATGACGCGGAAAAAATAGGGCGGGCGGCGCTAAACGCAATGACGGGTTCAAACGGAGTGCGAATAGTTCCCCGAGGATTTGGGTTTGGATTTGAACTGAATTTGACAAAGATATCGAGAACTGTACATATTTCTGTGTGAAATGTCATTCTTCGACTCCAGTACAGATGAACACGGTTCGCGCTTTCCAGTGTTTCCTCTTACGTCATTTCCCAGTTATGCCTCGGGCAAGTATTTATCACAGAAGGGAACTAGTAGCACATTCCTGTGTCCCACTGAAATTAGTATCTAGGAGGTATGAAAATAAAAGCTTATGAACATCAGAAGATTAGAAGAAGCCAAAGCCTACATTATGGTGGTCAAAACACAAGAAAGTGTTCAAAGAAAAAAAACAAATAGAAATTGAATTCTTCAAACAGTAAATGTGAAGCAGTAGTGCTGTTGTTTAGTAATTTCTTGTGACACTAAAGAAATGTTTCATTTAACTACCCACCAAAGAAACGCTAGCTAGATAGAAAAACGAAGAGTATCTCTGAGTTTTTTTTTCCTTTTCGAGCTCTTTGTACGAAGGCGTGGATCGACCGCTTTAGTATTATATGTGGCATACATTTCCAAAAGGAGAAAAAATTAAAAACATGGATGAATATCCTGCAGCATGTTGTACTCCATCTCTTTGACGTAATGATATTTCACTAGCTCTTTTTAAAATTTTAGTGAGAGGTTTCGTTTATTCGAGATATGCATATAATAGACACTAATATGAAATTACCTCATGTAAACGTGGATCAAATGTGAAGTCGTACTTGTCACCGCGCAAAGGCTGACTCGACGAAAGAGAAACAGGCAACTCCACAATTTGTCTCCTATAAAATATTCGCACCATTTTCTTCATTCCTTTTCCTCATTAGTTAATTCTGGAATTCCTGCCTTTACCTCACAAGATCTTGGAGGCTTGGTGGAGTGTCAGAAGCAGCGGATTTGCAACGTGGATTGGGTCTTGCAATTGGAGATGGAATGACAGATGGGGTCTGACATAAACGAAATTGTAATTATGATCAAAATGTGATTTTTCCCATCACATTTAATGTATAAAGGATCTAACTCTTACAAAAAAATAACAATTAACCAAACACACCCCTTCAATCGATTCCTTTTGTCCTGCAATGTGAGCACTATTCCAGACAGTCGTTATCGGTACTTCTGTGTGAGTTTCTGGAGTTTCTTTCACGGGCGCACTTCCACTATTATTCACATTAGAAGAGGTTTCTGGGATGATCTGTAGTCCCGCTTTCCTTCTTTCCTGTTGCTTTGGCTTCTTCTGCTCTGCAGTGCCCGTCCAGCTCTCAGGGTCCTTTTTCTGGTCCTTCTTCACCTCGTTCTTTTTGAAGTCTAGAATATACGACGAATATATTAGAATGAGGAATATTCGAAAAGACAAAAGCAAAACATACCTTTCCTATTGGTGCTCTGACGCGTAAGCCTCCTGCCTTGAGCTCGAAAATGACGGTCCTTATCCTTCATTTTTCGCTTTTCCTCAGCCTCCATCTTCGCTTGCATTAAGAGAGCTTTTTGCTTTCGTGCTCGCTTGTTCAAAACCTAAGCAAAGCAGAAAAAAAAAGATGCCAGAATCCGATGGGAAATGCTACGATGTTAGCAACTTTATGAATTCTTACCTCTTCGAACTCCTCGCTGGTATCTACGCTAACTGTGTCGACCAAATGATCGTCAATGACCACAACGCTAGCAATATTATTGATATCAAGACCCGCCAGCGCGTCCGTAACATTCTAAAGAATTAAATGGTGAGAACCATGATAGAATTTAATGCATGAGACAGAAGATGAAAAATCAAACTTCTAAATGATCAAAAAAAAGGTATATGTATTACTCTAGAGTTGCTCTCCTTGCTGTTTTTGTAGTTGTAACTTCCGCAGGGGGACTGGCACGTACGGCTGGCGGGTTGGGCGTTTTTTGACCCGTTTGAACGCTCCATGTTGTTTGAAGCACTGGTGCTTTCCGAGAATGAGCCGGTCTGGTTCAGTGCAGTACGACTTCCTCCTTGGTGAGCGTTCAAGGAATTCGGTGCTAATGAAGCAGCACCTGAGTTCGTTTGACGACCCGAACTCAGTCCAGATCCATGTGCGACACTAAAGAACGTCCACCTTCATTGTCAAATAGGGAACCAAAAAGGAGGAAAACCAACTAACTCAGAAAGCTCTTCCTTGGGAACACGAGTACTGCTTTCACTAGCAGTTTCCCACTCGTCGTAACCCTCACTTGAGACTACCGGACTTCGCAATCGATCAGCTCTGTCTTGTCCCATCGACTTCATGTGTGAATGAGACCTTTGGTGGAATTCAAACTGCAAAATAATCATTCACTTCACCAGAACGGCATGGAAATATATACTACGGTGGGAATTGTGAGGTCTTTCCTTTAAATTGGTCGAACACTACAGCATTAATGAATGCATTTGAACCACTTCAACAAAAGAGAGAAATTACTCCTGATATCACTTTCTCTACTCGATGCCTGGTTTCCTGATGACACGTAATAAAAATGTCTAGGATCACAGCAGCGACTGTGCCCGCGGTGCGTCGTCCACAATCAACATGTACCAAAATCATTCTCGCAACACCGCAGCAACAGAAAACTTCTCAAACAGTATACAATTGTACTATCTGTCGAGCTGGGTTGATGTTCCTTGAAAACGAAGCCAGGATCATGGAAACAGAATGTGGATGGGTCCGCCACTTATAGAGAGAAGTACTTGATTGGAGCGCATATTATAATAGTTACTAATAGTAGTATAATAACAGCTACACTTTTCACAACTTCAATGGTATGAATCGAAGCAGAGCGAATACCTTTCGACGACTGCGCTGCTGTTGATAATCATGTTTTCCCTTTACTTGGTTCAATGAGCTGACAACATGTCCACCACCATTGGAAGCCCCACCGTCACTACCTCTGTTATTCCGCTGCGAACGGAGTTCCTAAATAAAAATGACTGCCCATTTGGAAGAGCAAAATGGAAAGGAAAGAAGAATCAAAGCGAACCTCGGAATCAGGCTTGAAAGAATGATTGGCTCCTCGACCTTTTCGGGCATGTCCGCGTTGAGCAAAACCTTTGTTAGGAAATCTGAACGATTTCAACGTAGTGGAGGAATGTGATCGAAAATACTCATAAGAAGCAGCTTGAATCCCCACCTGTTCGTGGGCCGACGCTCCATAGCCTCCTCACGAGGAGGTGAGCTGCGACACGAATCCCTGTTTTTATCATGCTCGTTATAAGCACCACTCTCAGCTTGTTTTTGTGGTAACTTTCCACCACTTGGTTTCGTCGTCTCATGTCGTGTTTTAGGTCTGGTAGAGGCAGATTTCTCTCCAGCATTTCCGTACTGATGTTTTCCTTCTTGTACTCTCATGTCGCTTTCCGATACAAGTGACGTATCCGCCATCTTCTGAAAGCAAGTTGATAGGAAACACATGACTGGCGAAAAACCAGCACAGTGTAGTCTTGAATGAGAAAACCGCATGTATTCTACATTTCATTTTTGTGAGTATAGACACTTTCCAGAAAAAAAATCTTGATAACTTGTTCTACACAATTCTTTGGCATTTGCATATGAAGCCAAACGATGTGGGTTATCCGGATACCCTCATCAGTGATGCATTATTAGGTTGGCATAATTAGTCAACTTTTTCCCACTCATTCCACGGTTACTGGAATCGACGCTTTTTTGGCTATTCTAGCCACATCCTTCCCCATACACCACCTATCATAAAAAGGGATGCGCATAGTCACTTCCGTTAGGCAGTAGTGGACGCAGGTAGGGAAAGGAGCAGCGAGGAGCAGCACCCCCCCCCCCGCTCCCCCCTCCCTCCCGAGAATGGGTCGTCAAATTTTTGAAACTACGCAGTTTCAGTTTAATTTACTTGCACCTGCGCTCGCCACTGAAGTTAGGATATGTGACACAAACGAGACTGTACTACCTGGAAAGCGGCTATCTCGCGATCTCGACGATTGTTCGTCAAGCTGCTCATGACATGACCGCTCTGCGGTCCACACGTTCCCTTATATGTAGAGCATAGCGTAATGAACATAAACGTTATCTACAGTATCTAGTACTATTTACAGTGGGTAAGGTTGAAGGTTGCGCTGACAAATTATTTTGACTAATCTGAAACGTGGATGCAGCATGCTGCCAGTCTATCTGACAACCTATGATGTCTTAAAATGTCCACATAAACGAAGAAGTTCGTAAAATTCAACTATACAAACCTGTTCATTGATGACTACAGTCTCTTTTTCGACCTTTTTATTCACCGAAGGGCGATGGAGGACCTGCGGCTGCACAAGCATAGCGGTTCGCCCACGAGTCCGCGCACATCTGCCTCGTGTTGGAATTTGTCGGCGACCACCTACAACAGCCTCCTTCCAGTTTCGGAATATGTGACAATTGAAACACAAAAGTAAGACAAAACAGAATGACCTATTAGCTAGTCACATAGATCCTTTAAGAAAAAAAAAAACTCCAATGTTCTGGTCCTTTCATTCTAGGAGTTCATGTTCAGGTATACATCAGCAAACACCAAGCCAAAGAATATTTGTTTACAAACGTATTCGTCAAAGTATGAACAAGAATGAACGACGGGTTAATGTTTTGAAGAGGTCATATTTAGAGATGATAGTTTTTAACATTTATGAAAAAGTTGGTGATGGTCTTACATGCCTACGGTTGTGAAACTGATGGAACTGGTGAATGTGCTGATATGAAATGATGGCACTTGTATTTTCACACAGTTCACATTGTGGAGTTGCTTACTTGAATTGGACAGGACGGATAAGAAGCTTGCTTAATGGGCAAGCCATCAGCGTGGGGTTCCCATTACATGAGGAATACCTAAAGTCTCTTGTACAACCTTACCTCTATCCCAAAGATCCATATGGTTCCCATCTCTTTGATCTAGGTGTTGTTGTTCGCCTTGGTTTATTCTCGCAAAACTATGACCACGATTGTCATAATTGTTTTCGGGTCGCTGGCCACCACGCGGCGCCGTCCGTCGTTGGAAGGACTCTTCAGAGTAAATAAGCTGGCGCACATCATTGCTCCCTTGCTGGCGCGTTGCTCGCAAAGTGGCTCGAGCGAAATCTGAGTCAGCTGGTCGTCGCGCAGCTTCCTTAAAAACATGAAATATGAAAATGCAAAAAACGAGAAAATAGAAAGTAGCTACTGGAAATACTTTAAGAAAAACAGCTGTAGAAGCATACCTTATCTACCTTTATTAATGCAGCCTCGGAAACGGAAGGGAAATGTTGCTCAATAGCTTGCTGCATAACCTTCGGCATTTGCGAATGCTGGAAAGGAAAACCATAAAACAAGGGGAATTTTGCCTCACTTAACTCCATAACATTTTCAGCTAAGCAAGTAACAGTTACACACGTTGCGCACCGATGAAAAACTGCAAATGAAATTTCATGCCATGTTTATTGCCTCTACCTTGACAATGTTCCTACTGACAAGGGAGGTGCAAGAGGCCCGGCTCACAGATCGGGATGAAACCTACCTGGCTTGAATCTTTGATCGAGAAAGTGCTACCGAATACATCTCATTGCTGCCCTCGGTTTCAAAAAAATAGAAACCCCACCACACTACTATACGCATTGCAGCTGCTTATCCGGCAGCGATGGGGTGGCTGAGCGGGGGAGTTGCTGGACTGTTAGACAGAGGGTCGAGGGTTTGAACCCCGTCATGATATCTTTCACTATTGACGTACCAGCCACGGAATAACTACACTATGTGTATAGTGTAGTTATTTCGTGAAGAACGAGACTCAGAAATGATTTGGCTTTACACAACTGGCAAAAAGATAGCAGTGGATAAACAATTACCAATATACACGCAGTCAGCAGTAGAATGCTACAGTCATGATATCAAAATTCCTGCTTTCCAAAGAAGATTTTTGAAAAATCCAAAATTAGTGTCATTCTCTAAATATTCCCAACTTGCACCTAATTTTCCAAAATGTGTAGCCAAGCGACCAGCATAACAGGATCAGGCTAGAGTAATGATGTAAAAAATGACTAACCTTTTCTCTTTCTTGTGACTCTCTTTCTTCCTGCCGTTTCGCCCAAACATTTTCTGCAGGAGTCGAGACAAGTGAACCATCTTCAGGCTGAAAGATTGGAATTCAATTTTTCGAGGCAGTAGAGATGGGTATTTCGTGAATCTCTTGCTTGCTGTTCACCAGCAATACTGATAATGCAGACAGCCTTAGAGCTACTCATTTTGATTTGTGGATTAGGTACAGTTCTATGCTTTTCTCCAAAACTGCATTTCACCGCAAATAAATATACTTCATGTAATCGTCACGACACTGAAAGAAAGTTTCATGGAAATGCTACTGGAACGACAGAGCAGATCGATGATGAGCTGCTGGCTGTGACCTATACGATGAAAGGCAAAAATCTGGAACGCCTAGCATTTCATTTCACAGTGTGACGTGGTGACCCACAGGTTAGAGACAATATCTGCCGTGGTAAAATTTCATAAAATTTTAGGAAGATCAAATTCGTATGTGAAAATGCAGAACCACGAATGTTTTGATGAGGGGGATCTGATGATAGCAACCATGGAGCCAGTAATCACCAGTAAAAGCAAAAAGCTGAATCTAGGGGTGATTTTATACATAGGTGGAATAGGGTGAGTATCGTTCTCACCCCACCTCCACTTTTGGCCGAGCCGGGGGGGGGGGACCTTCACCTTGAGAGGGGGGGGGGGTGGGAGGGGGGTGGGCGAAGCCCCCCCCCACCCTTGACATGCCCATTTTCAGGA